>VZZY01021082.1:29098-74344 GCA_013400335.1 Eurystomus gularis | reverse complement strand
GAGGCCATCCCGGCGCTGCGCTGCTCCGGCGTGGTACCCGGGCGGGGGGCACCGTGCCCCGGCGCTTCCCGCTCCGGCAGCTCTCTACGAGGCGATGCTGCTGTACAGGCGCTAGTGTAACGTGCCTTCTCCTTTTTGCCGAGCTCTAACTCCGTTGTAGGAGTCTCTTAATTGCTTTCTGTCAGCGCTTTTTGTAGGGGGGAGGCAGGGTGCGTGCTAAGCTTTCAGACCCGCTGATGGATTAAGGTAAAGAACCCACGGGTTTGATTTTTATGCCTTTCACTTTTTGGTGCCCTACCTGGTGATTTGCTTGCTGGGAGGATATGGCTTGCCCAGCCTTGTGTGTTTGCCCACTTTTAGCTTGTGGGTATTTATTGCTATACTTGACATTGCCACGAAACAAAAAGTTGACTGTAATTTATTTCAGTGTATGGAGCACAGGTTGCAGGCAGGGAACTAATTCTGCTCTTGGAGGAACTTCACTTCGAAGGAGAAGGCCCATGGGGCTGTAATCTCTTGCTGAAAACTCAGGGAGCTCAGAGCAGACCTGTCACGCTGCTCAGAATGAATTCTTTTGCTCACCTTTCAGCACTGATAGAGCATAAGCTAAGCAGGCTGCCTTCCCTTAATCTATGAAACACTTGTCTTTGAAATGCGAGGGATAAAGACGTGAATTCTGGGCAGGTTTGGGAGAAAACAGAACTTCAGGCAGTTTAATTAAGTTTGCTCCTACAGATTTCCTTAGGGTCTTTTCTGTGAGCCTGAAAAACTATGGTCTTTTGCAGTGACCTTGATGTATGGTCTGTTCTAACACGACAGCAGCACGGAAATAAAAGCATTTCCACAGATTTATAGCTAAGCTCTGACGTTTCACCAAGAGCTCAGTCAGCTCCAGTGAACGTGGTGGTTTCAGCAGGGGCACTGGGCATGGTGTATTTGTGTGTAGGAAGGAGATAACTTGGGGAAATAACTTCTTAATAGTGATGAAAGTGTTAAGTTGCAACTTTGGAAGCATACGCTCCTGCAGAAATGTTTCCGTGTGTGAAATATTTGTTGAGTTTTGGATGTTCCGTTTTCTAATCATTGAGATCCCTGACGTGAGGGGCAATCCTAGAGCTTCCCAGGTTAATGCACTTTGATTTGTCAGCAGCAAGAGACGGTTTTGTGCACTGAAATACACATTTTTACATAGATGCGATGTTGACATAGTAAGATGAAAAGATGTCGGCATGTCAGTATGGTGAACACGTAACTAACTCAAGTTTATAGCCGAAAGATAAAGTCTTTCCGGTAAGGTAGATGGAGATCACCGTGGGTAAGCCGGCTGAGAGGAGTGTCATTTGGTTCAGTGCGGTTCACCCAGAGTCTTCCTCTGCTTCAGATTTCTGACTCTCTGAAGATACTGTGAAACAAAATTAGAATAACTGTTGCTAGATGATGGGATGCGAACGAATCTGTTGCTTAAATCGCTCAGCTTCTTCTGTGTTGCATCGAAAAAAGTAATAGTTTTTAGCAAAGTCTGCCTATGGTTTTGCTGTAGTAATTCCTTCCTCTGTTGCAGAGTGGCAGGCTTTCACTAGGCATGTGCAGGGGAGATCATAAAACACTGAAGCATGCACTGATCTGGAATTCATTTGGGCTATATATATTACATTTGAGGTTTCCACAATTAACATAAGTAGCTGCTTATACCTGATTATATAAATAAATGGGATTTTAAAATTGTATCAGCTTTGTCACTTCTGATGTATTTTACAGAGCCCTTTTCTTCCTTTTTAGTCCTCCAGACTAATCTAATGCTGTACTCGGTCTTTGTCTGGAGAGGAAGAAAACATAATTTAATGATGTATCATTTGGCTTTTGCAGTATTTTGTCCCATAGCTGTGAAATAATCAAATGAAGGTCCCCATCACTGAATTAAAGAACACGATGCTCTAGGCTTTCACTTACAGCCAAGTTTTCACTCTGTTACATGGCCAAAGAACTGAGTTTTCGTAGGGTTTGATAGAGAAAAAGAAGCTTTTCTTTTTCTGTCAGAAACTTGAAAAGAAAGGGGAAGGTAAGACCTGAAGTCTTTAAGGATATAGTTAAAGCCAACTACTTTAATGTATTAGTCAAACCACTTTGTCTTATTTTCTTATCTTTTCCTTGGTGTTTGTCAGAAAGCCTTTCTGCATATTTATACTTCAGTTTAAAATGTGTGTAGCTCTTAATTTTAAACATTCAGGAGTGGCCGTCACACAGTTCACTGTAAGGCCATTCTAGTATCCTCTTTAAAGTTCTATAGCTCAGTTTGCTTGTGTCTTTGGAATTGGAGATTTCCACAGTACAGTATATTCAACATCACAGCATGCATTTATATTTTAATAGTATGCAAATCTTCTTAGTAGAGAAGACGTTGGCTTGGTTCAGAAATTTCAGGGCAAGCTCAGATATTATATTTCTTTCCTGATTTTTTTCGTGTTCGCTCAGACATGCTGTTTGGCTCGTCAGGCGTTAACTTCCATGAACTGACAGAAAGACCTGTAAGCAAAATTAACGTATCAACAGTTAAGCATGGTTTTTCTAGCCAGCCTAACCCAGCTGAGCGTGTCATCTCTATTTATTCATCTAAAATCAAATTTTAAGACAAAGAAACAAACGAGCCATAGTCGGCTCTCAGCTCTCCCCTCTGAAGTGCTCAGATAAGTACCATTTATCCATGCTTGTAATTTAGCACTAGTCCTTGTGCCTGAGCTACTGGGAAAACTGGGATACTGTCAGTATTTCTTGCTGATAGTCGTTGCCAGGACTGCTTGCATGCATTGGTAAAAGGGGAAGGAGTTTTAGGAATGGTAAGAAATGTCAAACAGACTAAATGTGTAGTCTTTCTTGGCCCTTCTCGTGGCTGCGCTTTCAGTTCACGTTTCCAGGGAGAGTGCTGAATGTGGGTGGGTTGAATCCCAATTTTAGCCTGCTGCATCGATACGTACCTCTGGCAGTATGCTGTGACACTGGCTCAGCGTGATTGCACAGCCGACCTTCTGTATTTGCCCTCAGTTTTACCTACCATACCTGGAAGAATCAGAAAGCCCTACTGTTGATTGAGGCCAGCCTAAATTTTCTGCATTCCTGTTGCAGATCAGAGGAAGGAGAGAAAGCATACATTAAAAAACAAAACAAAACAGAACAAAACAGATGATGCCTCAAAGATCAAACCAACACCAGGGAATGCAGTGTAGATACAGCCAGTGAAATTCACATGTATATTTAATTATCCAAGGGAGAAATTATTGTCCATCTTGAGAGACAGATTTAGTAGTTCCTAAAGTTTACTCCTTATGAAGAAGAGGGGCTACATGATATGGAAACAAAGTGGTTTTTTTCCACCGTGCACTTCCAAATGACAGTGACAGCCACATCTGGACTCTGAGCGTTATCTTGAGTAATTAGCTCCAGTTGGCCAAAAGAGGTGGAACACTAAGGAGATGAGTCTAGTGGTGCAGGAGCCAAGGGCTGTGTTGTTTCCTGCGGACTTGCTCTCTTCAATTTATTAAAGTGATGAGTAGAGGGAGGCCAATCAAGCAAAGTGTTTAAATGAGACTAATTTCATGTCTTGTTCTCTGTTTTATTTTGGGTGGTGCTGGACACAGTATCTTCACTGTGATACTAATGTGAGAGTAACTACATTTGAGTTACATGTGTGTAATTGTTGTAAAAGATGGGGTTGAGGATTTGCATGTGAGGCCAGAACATGGATAAATGATACTGCTGGGCAAGGTTTGCTGTGCCACTCAGGTATTTGGAGTGTCTTCAAGGATAAGGCACGGATGGTTTGTGGAAGACTCTGCTGTACCTTCCACTGTGGAAAGGAGGAGGTCCCCCATGCCAGGAGCATAAACACAGCTGGACACAATCTTGCCCTGAGGATGGAAGTGGGTGTTCCCAGAGGGGAACAAGCTGTGGAGCAACAAGCTGTGGAGCAGAGTGAAAGTCCCACGCTGGTGCTTGCAGGGAGATTTTCAACAGCCACTGAAATTCCTGTGTGAGATGGGGTTGAGGTAAAGGCACTGATGTTTTACTGCATTCATACTGGCACTGACACTACATCTGTGGCAGAACTTGTGGCTTCAGAGATGGCCCTGAGTGTAATAGATTGTTGGCTCAGTTGATTATTCTGCAGATCGTTATCATCTAGATCTCCTCTCAAGAATGTTTACTTTTTTTCCTATGAAGTATGTGTTACTTGCTGTTAGATTTGGGTGTTCCTTCCCTGGTCGAGTGAGATTTTGGTTCTTTCTAAGGTGTGCTTTTAAGGCTGATGACATCGAGCACTTCTGAAGTGTTCGCTGTTTGGAACTTCTGAGAGAATGTTATCAGAGGAGGAACAGTTAATTCATAAGATTTTTTTGAAGTTTGAGCTTATTATTATTACTCAGTCTTGATGTATTTTTTCAAATAGTAGACAGTGCACTGGTTTTATTGTTGAAGATGCTGGAAATTACTCTAAGTAAATTTTACATTGCTTTTGGTCAGATTATTTAAATAGACTTACATTCACCTGTGAGCAAAGGCTGTTTGAATAAAGCAAAGCATGTGCCTTTTTCCTCTCCACCTGTTGTATTAAATTTACTTTAAAGAACATGACTATCCATAAAGAAGTGAGAAAGGGAGTACTGTTGATGACATTAATTTTTCTTCCCCTTTATGTCAAAAACTAAAGGGAATTTGAAATCATCCTGTACAGATGACAGAATCTGACAAGTGGTAGTAAACCTACCCATTGATTCTTTCTTGGTGTAAAGATTCTTTTGCTATTTTTGTTGAACTTAGTGTAAAAATGTCACTGATTTCAGCAGGTATAATGCTAAGTTCTTGAAGATCTTTTCAGTTTCATATTCATATATGACATAGTTGTTAGTATTTGCCATATTATAAAGCATTGATTCTTAATTACAGAATTTTCTGAAATCCTTTTTGTGAAACGCTTTTCTATTTCTAAAAATATCTTCACTCAAAGTATGCGAGATAGATTTCTCTAAGTTGCTTCACATGGCAAAATGTTTTGATTGACCATTTTAACAGTTGTGAATAATGAACTGTATGTTTCAGCTTCTGCAACACAAATGGACATTGATTTTCTTTGGCTTGCTTTTGACCCCTAAAGAAGTAAAGCAATTAGAATTATGTTTGCAAGAGAACTCTCTTCTCTTTCTCTCTCTCATATCATTTTATATATAGTATAAACAGCCTTTGAGAACTGATCTATGTTAATCAGATTTTTTTTCAAGTGAAAAAGCAGGGGGAAATCAGCGCTACAGTTGTCTTGCAGCTCTCGGTTTCATCGCACACAGCTGTCTGCATGTATCCATCACCAGTGGGTATCGCAGCTGTATGTCCCTGAATGCAGCAGAATTCCCAAACACTTCTTCACACAACTGTTTTAAGCAGTTATTAAATAACAAACACTTAGGAGGCAATATAAGGGTTTGGGCCATGCAGAGCAGTTGTCAGGTAACAAAACACACACTGATGCATGCATAGAGCTCTTCACTGAAGACAGATTTTGAGTAAAAATCAGCATCAGATCTGTGTCTCTGTGGGTTTAAACGTTCAGAGTGCCCTCATTCTCATTCTGTGGGTTACATGTTTGGCTTTTTTATGAAACAACTTTATGAACACAGAATGTAATATATAATAAGAAGTAGGCTTTTCAGAGTCGGTGTTCGCCTTTAATAATACGGAGGAGCAGGTGTAAACGCAAACTGGGGTTAGAGCTCCGAGGAGCCGGAGCGGTTAACGCGTTATGAATGAGGCGTGCTTGGCCACTGCCAAGGGTGCAGTTAGTGGCAGGGCTCCCTGTCCGCAAACTAAGCAACTCTATTAATGTAAGCGCAAAAATAGCTGCTGCATTGCTTTTTCAGCTGAAGGAGCTTCTCAGTCAAAGACAGTGACATTCGTGAAGGAATTTTACTGGAGGAAGTCTGCTATAACTGTGCTAGATGTTTCCAAGCAAATCCTGTAGAAATCATGACAGCATCTGGTGGTTATCACCTCTTGTTTTTCTTTAACTCACTGAGATTAGAAAGGACCTTCTTGAATAATTGAATGTGCAAGCAGAGAATTTCTTTCTCCACTATGTCATTAGTCTTTCAGCTAGTTAATTCTTAAGCATCTGCAGTAAGAGTTCATCATATGCTTCTTTTAACAAGTTACTGTCTTATGCAGTTGTGAGGTTGTTTGGGCTATTTTTTGGGGATGTCTTAACTAAAATTGCCTAAATTTCAGTTCACTCATCTGTGTTATATAGCAGCTTTCCTTTTCACTATGTTAAATAGCCTCCTCGTAAACTAAGCTGCCATTTATATGCTATATATGCCCTCAAAGTTTTCTTGTTAGTTTAAAAAACACCAAGTTTCCTATTTTGGGGGGATGGACTATATGATAATTCACTGCATGCTTTGATTAATGGAGAAATCTGGTTGTTAACAGTGATTTGATATTGCCATTTATCACTATGCTCCTACACAACATGCCCTTTTGTGTACCTCTTATTGCCTCTTCTTTAACCTCTTTATAATGATATCACAATACTTTTTCTTGAAATTAAAATTTCAAGGTTAGTCCCAAGCATTATTTATTTTCTTCTTGTAGTACATTTTGCATCCAATTGATTCTGGAAGGTTTTATTGTGCTCTGCTTCTGTGTGTCTTCGTCCAACTCTTCATTAAGATTGATATATTATTCTTTATATACTGTGTTCTTACAGAACTGAGTCCATGACTTTTGCTCTTTGAATTGAGACTTGATTTTTCCTTTTACAGTTAACTCTCTGCTATTACATATTAGCTGCAATTGTCTAACGATAGCAAAGACGTGTTTTTTCGTTGAAAAGTGCTTTGGGATATGGGGAAAGAAAGTGTTTTGGGATGGGCTCCCTTTTGGCAAATTACAAGAACATCATCCAGCATCTGCTGAAATTAATTGGACTTTTTGTGTTAGGTTCATACGTTGTATATGGGCTCATTTTTTTCAGTATTGAACAAGATTACTTAGGTCATTACTTTTAAGTATATTTTTAGGTTTCAACCCTGAACTAGCTCATTTTTTTTTCCTAGAAATGATAATTTGGATTAACACAGCTCCATTTTTTTTCTGCAAGGAAGAAAGAGATTGGGAATATAGTTTGAATATATAGAAAAATTAGACTTAAGGTAGAGAGTATTAGGTTGTAGACCTTACTATGTCATGTTTTGGGAGGAGTAGAAAGCCTGCTTGGTCCAATCAGTTACCCTGTTGTGTTGTTGCTATATTGAATGTTGTCTCTAAAAAAGATGATAACGTGCCCGAGATTATAATCCTGAAATAAATAACTGCTGTACAACTACTGCTTTTTTATCAAAAGTAAGATAGGGACTTCTGCAAAGCAGGAAGGATACTAACATGTGGATTGGTTGATATATCTGGTTAAGGGAGAAGTCTCCTAATTCTGAGAGATATGTCCCTCAGATTCCCTTGAGGCAGGGGAGGTGAGTTTGGGGATGATGGTAAAACTCAGGAAATGGCTTAAATATTGAGCCTTGATCCTTGAATAAATGCTTTGCTGAAATGGAGTGAAAAGAGGAGTTGTATCCAGTGTGGCTGAAGGGGCCAGTACAGGGAGAGGACCGCCAGTTCTGAGAGGCTTATCTGCCAACCAACCTGAATCTCTGCTCCCTCAGCCTCCAGGCTTTGCAGCTGAGGTGTTTGGAAGAAAGGATGAGATGTCTGTATTGGAAAAATGGAGGAAGACTCTTGTGGCATTTTTTGTTAGCTACTTCAGCCTTGTGAAACCGGTAGATTCAAGGCAGTCTTTGTGTGGGTAGTGAATCCAATCAGAGTGACCTGGACAAGCTCCTGTGAAGGTCTTGCAGCTAGGAGGGTGGATTTAAGGAATTTGCAGCCTGGTACAGCTTTGTGCTAAGCTCCCGACACCCAATGGGGTTTAGGATTGCGTGATGCTGTGTCTTAGGTGAAGAGGTTTGTGTTTTTTTTTCCAATCGATACAGACCAACACTTGTGCAAGAAGCAGTCCTCAGAATATGTCTCCTGCTTCACCACATTTTTTTCTGACAAACTTTTCTACAGGAGCATTTGCTACAGTAGATTCAAACAGGAATGCCTTTTGATGGCTTTATTCTGTGTTCAGTTTCATTGTACATTCAATATAAACATTCAGTGTTTATATTCTTAAACATTATGAAGAAATGTGATGCGTAACTGTCCTGAAAAGGGATAGCAGAGAAGAATAAAAGTGTTTTCTACTGGGTAGCAGTAGGGAAAAATTAAGACCTGATCTGCAGTGCCTGTTTGAGAGGTATCCCCTCTGGTACTGAAGGCGACAAGCTACAGTGGCTTGTTGTCATGGGAAATCACAGTCAAGAACCTGCATATGCAGGTGGACATATCTGTATGTGCTTTCTTAGGAGAAGTTGTGGTGCAGCTCTTGACCTTAGACATCATAACTTTATGCAGGGAGAGGTGGTGCCTTTAATGCAAATTCCTCACCCTAACTGTATGTACTATGTTAGGGCCAGGAGGTATTCTCCGAGTCTCAACACTGAAACCTTAAAGAAACCTATGAGCGTCTTTGCATTACTTATTTCTTCAAGGAATTAATTTAAATAAAGCTGTTAGTGAAATGTTTACCAAGTACAGCAGAAGCTTTTAATGGCTTTATAATGTGTTATGAAGGGCAATAGCACTGACCATTCAGCAGATAAAGCTACAAGCTCTTTAAGTGTTACGAGATGCAGATAAGATGTCACGTACAGTTGTTCGTTAGAAAGAATGATAGTAGATGATTAAGGATACTGATAGGGAACTCTGCTGGTTTTCACTCTGTTTTTTTTTTCGCCACCTTTTACCCTCAGGAGCATAAAGTGACATAACCCTTTCCATGCTAGCTACTGCATGGTAGTACTAACCACCATGTGTATACAGCAGTCTGACTTCTATACAGATCTTAGATGGCCACAGAACTGTATTGAGATCAGTAGTAGCTGATCATAAACATAGAAATAGGCTGTATGAAGGAAGGCAGAAAAATAAAGTGGGTTGTTTGCTTTTCCATTCTTTATGCTGTGATATAGAGAGAGTATGTATGACCCTTGAAAAGAGGAGAAGGTGAATAGCTACTTTTCTAGACAAAGCAGAGAGAGAACTGCAAGAAGAGTAGAAGCAAGATGTTTGATGAGAGAGCTGCTACCTGTATTCTTACAAGGGAAGTGCTGCTTCCCGCTGCTGCAATTGTTCGGTAATATTCAGAATTATGTCCTTGAAATATGGACTTGCTACTTGTACAGAAGAGTTCTGCCAGAAGCATGTCCCTGTCCATATGAGAAATGTCTGGGAAAGACTGTGTCTGTGTTATTGTTCTCCAGAAGTCCCGTAAGTTCCTCATAAAGTCCCATAAGTTCCCCATATTCAGAGCAGGACCTTATGCACAGGGATTCAGTTACATCCTTAGATGGACCACTCACTTCTGCAGGTCTGTTTGGGGATGTAGTTGAGATGCTCTGGTTCTTCAGGCTCTCTGAGATTAGCCTGTTAGTACACAAGAAGCATAAAGGAAATTGGCGAGGTCCTCAGGTTGTCTGCTAGGTTAGGAGAGATGAAAAAGTGGCATCACCAGGATTTCTATTCCTTTTTGGCCTCCCATGCGTACATATGCCTGTCTCTCTGGCTCAGGATAAATGCTGCAATGAACTGGGCTTTGTGCACACACCTGTTCTTATAATAGACTCTCCAGTGCTCGGAAGTCTGGAGACTAAGTGGAGTTATGGATCTCATTTCACAATCCTCATTTCGTTCGGGAAAGTGTCTGGGCACATTCCTTTCCAGCAAGTAGAGCTGGAACAAATACCTGGAACTACCTCTAAAGGCAACTGTAAAAGTGTAAAATTAAAATAGTGAGCTTTCTAAATACTAATTCTGCTTCAGAGAAAGTGGGAGAGGAGGAGGAGGCTGCATTCATGGATCAGGTGTCAATATGCAATTAACTTACGCAATACACAACATTAACTTACATTCCTCATTTTGTGGCAGCAGAATTGTCTTTTCTGGATGGCGAGAAGTATTTTAGATCTTCCTACACATAGAGTCTCTCTCTGCAGGCATTTAAACTCTGCATTCAACCCCTTCACAAAAGCTCACAAAAACCGTGCAGTACTTTGAAGTTTAGCAACTACACCTAAATGTCACTTTCTGCAGGTTTACGGCATGTAAACAGCTGGAGATGCTACTGCAGGGAAAGCTAGTCCTTTATTTTTAAAAATACACATCTGTAGTAGTAACCTGTGTTTACGAGTGTATAAACTGTCCTGCTATGTGTTCAAAACCCATGGTTTTGCCCAAAGCATCTGTTTGTTTACTCAACAAAGCTTTTTGTTAGCTTAAAAAGAGGGTATAATTACATAAATGCTGTCTTCTATTTGAAAGATTTTAATTTTTTCTAACACCATCCATCTAAAATAAACTCAGGTATTTTGAAATTATGAGAAACAAGCTGAAAACATGCCTTTAAGTACCACAGAGTAATGCTAGACATCAAAATTACGGTGTCTTATACAAGCCATTTGTTTCCACAGCACTGGGGCACGTTTTGAATGCAGATTAGGGACAATGTTTGAGCTTTGAGTTTTTGCCTATGCAAATCCAGCATAGAGAGGGCACATGTGAGATGCTCTAGACTGGGTATAACTGTAATAACACCTCTCTATCTAGCCTTTGATTTAGGATGAGGGTCCCTCAGGGGGTCTTCAAGTCAAATCTCCAGAGTGATATTTAAAATTCTAAAATGAAGGAAGTAAAAATCTATAAAGAAGTAGTTTGTAAAGATGATTACTGTAGGCTAAATCACAGATCAGTGCAATATGCCGCCATATACTGGCTTGGGGAGCTGATATAGCCAGGTTCTTGTTCCCGAACGTGGGAAGAGGCCTAAGCATGACACACTGATTAATGTTAATTGAGAAGGAACAGTTGCCTTCTTGTTTGTCCCACTGTTTTTCTTCTTCCTAATAGATCCATACCTCAGTGTGAATTTAAGCTCTGGACCTACAGCCTCTGGATCTACCATTTAAATATTAACAGTAATGCTATATGACATCAGTTCAAGTGATGTGGTCTTTGTGTGTACTGGGTGAATGGGAAATTGGCCAAAAAGTCGTCTTCCTCAACTCCAGTATCTAATTTCTTCTTTTTTTTTAAGAGATGGTTTCTTATGATTATACTTCCCAGACTCTGAAAATTCATATTTTAAGTAAATACTGATTCTGATTTTTTTTTTATCCGCTTGTGGATACTATGTTATTTGTGCAGTGTTGTCTGACACAGTCAAAAAGAAAACTGAGAAGAGCTGGAGTTAGCTTTTGTGTGCCAGAATCTGGGTCCAGGAAAGAAGCCTCTATGTTTAAGCAAAACAAAAGTTGTTCTTACGGGTCATACAAAAAAAAGAACCCAAACAAACCTATATATATTTTCTTTTTTTTTTTAAGATGGAAAACTCGCTGTGTTACATGCAGCACATACCTAAAGTGAAGTTACTTCTGCTTATAATTAGAAGGCTCCTCAGTCCTGTAGCTGCTGGAAAGGAGACATTGTGTGTTCTCTGTATAGAGAAGAGGTTCGTGGCAGTCGTACCGCTGATTTCCCTGGCAGCCTGCGTGCACTTGCTTGGAACAAGAGCGCAGGTGTTTTGTAAGAGCATGACAGGCATGATGTGTGGCTGAATCAGCTCTGTCTTCCTCGACCACAGAGAGGATGTTCTCCTACCGCAAGCTCAGTTTTCATCAGTCTGGGAAGCCTTTGATTTACTGAAATACAAAAGGCAGCTTCTGAAGTGTGAAATGATTTATATGACGGGGCCTTCCGTCTGAGTTGCTACCCGATATCTGGAACCTTGCTGGAGTGTTCCCGCTTAAAAGAAGATGCTTATTGGAGATTTCTGTGGTGGCACCCTGTTTATTTACACAGATTGGACATCATATTTCTGTTACAGGCTGGTGAGCATGCTGCGGATAGTTGCTTGTGGCAGAAACTACCTTTGGGGGAAGTGGTGTACCCCACAGACCTTGGGCTCTGTTTCTCCTCACAACCATGACTGACATGATGTCTCTTCCTGTCTGCCATGTTGCATGTTGTGGCTCATCAAGTCTTTAGCTCCTGTGTTTGCAGTCAGTCAGCATCAGGAAGGCCGTGCATTAGGTTCTTTCTGGCCATCTCCTTGGTTAGTGGCTTACAGGAGAGCGTGAGGTTAGTCATGGTTATTTATGTGATTCATAGTTCTGAGACTTACTTTCTGGAAACAGTGAGATTTTCAGCATAGTAACCCTACAATGGCACGATACAGTGATGTACGTAATTCAAGGAAGAAATGGTACGTGGTGAACATTTGTTGTTCATGTGTACAGCAGTGAATGTAGATGGCACCTCTTTGAGGTACAAGGTGCCACCAAGATAGAAGTAACAGTGACTTGAGTTACAGTGACTGTTGTCAACACATCTGTAAAACTTCAGGTATAATGTTTGTTTCTATTTCTGGTTACTGACACATATACAGAGGATGTATTTCTGTTAAATTGCCATGAGATTTCATTTTTGCTTTTCAGCCAACTTTGTTCTGTAGGGATGAGAAAAGTGGTAATTTTAAGGCAGCTCATTTGAATATTTTTGGGGATTGTCCCTAGTTAGAGCTTCACATTTATGATCTCTCTCCCCCCACCTCCAGTATTTCTGTGGTATCCTTTACAGGCTTATCAACTGACAGTGTACATTTCTAATATGTATGTGTGTATAAATGCATTTGTAATAGATAAATGTTTATATATGTGTGTTAAATACGATATACTAATTGCCTGTCAGCCCTGATAGCCCTGAACTTTGGAAATCTATCATAAAATCATCTTTGATCATGACAGTGGCCATGTTATATGGCTGGATGTTCTTCTGGCTTCTTTTACACTTCCATGAAGTACATGGTGGCCTGTGCATGTGCAGGGATTGACTCTCTCTCAGATAATCTTTCCCACGCTGTGTACCCTCCTCAAATCTGTTCACAATCACAAGTGAGGATCATCTTCCTAGCCCATTAAATCTTCTCTTTATATGCCTCTGCTGGTTCCTTCTCCCTCGCATCAAGCTGAAGCTCTCTCTGTTTTCAGGGGTTTTGCTAAGTAAAGCCAAGCATTAGGTGCTGTATTTAGCAGCTTACTGAGATTTTTGTTCTTAGCACTGGTCCACCACTATCTGAATTGCCTCTCCTGTCCTTTGAAATTTCCATAACACGTATTTTTCTGTCCCATGTGAAAGTAAAAATGCTCTACTTGAAAACCTGCTTTTATAACGCTCAGTTTTCATCTTAACTTCTACTAGGATGCTTGTAGATGGTTTCCATGTGGAACTGATTTCAAGCCTAAATGAGAAGTTTTTTCAGTAGTTCATTTTGAATAGTTTTATATGAATAGTTTTATATAATTCAGTGAGGTCTTGAGGCCTAATTTCTGAGTAACTGAAATTTTGCTTTCTTTTTCTTTCCATTTTCATCCTGTTAATCCAATAACAGGATCTACTTAATGTATATTGTTGTGTGCTAAAACATCCTGGCACAGCTGTTGTGTGTTAAAACATCCCGGCACAGAGTATGAAAATAGTATTTCTTGTTTCAGTAACTGTGCTTGACTATTTAATTTAAAACTATTTAATATACATTTATTCAGTGAAATCGCAGATGCTTGATGTGAATGTTTTTAGACATCTGCCTTTAGGCAGTACATCCCAGACAAGGGCAGATTACCTGGAAATTTAACTTTCAGCTTGATAAAACATCCCTGTTTTGTTTATGGCTGTGTCTTAAGCATTTGATGGTGGTTGGTGTTAGATTCCTTGGACTTAAACCTGCTTCCATTTATTCGGCAACAGAAAATTCAAAGTGCTAGTGTCAGGAGCTGAGTTTAAAAATACAGGAGAAGGAGGACTTAAGAGCAAACAACTTGCAAGTTACATATATCAGTTTGAATGCACAGTGAAATAAAATCCCAGTGAATTAGTGAAGAGAAATTCTGCTTTTGAATCCAGACTGGATATTCTCTTCCTCTGAGTTTGTAGTCCAAAAATAACACAGCAAGTGAGCATAGTGCTGGAAGAAAGGAGTGGTGAACCTTCTTAACTAAAGAGAATCTGACCTGGGAGGTGGGTTAATGGATGGATTTTGTGGGCTGATCAGAAGCTGTGTGAACAACTAAGAGTTAAATTGCTCTGTTATGATTTTCTTTATTTCAAGTTGTCTTATCTATAATTTAGGGGAATTTTACCCTGAAGTTTTCTGTGTAATATTTTTTTTTACTGAAGTTTAACAAAATTTCAAAACTGCAAGTTTTAATTTAAACCTACTTATTTCAGTTTGGCAATGCCAAGTGTACTGAGTAGAGCAACAGTGAACTGGAGCTCCTGAACTGGATTTACTCTGATCACCACATAGAGTTGAGCAAGTCGAATACATTTCTTTTGGCTCGTTTATCCCATTTAGCTTAAATTCATACTTCACGGACACATGGGCTCATACTTTGAGGCTTCATTAATGAATGGTTACATAAAGGTTTATTTCCAGTAGTTAGAGACAGTGGAGGCACATAGTGTGTTAGATATCGATTTACATGCAGTTTTGGTTTCTCAGAGTACTTCGCATGATCTGGTAGCAAATTTCTGTATACTTGAAGTCATTGCATTCTCTAATGTGTTACTATCTTTTGGAAGAACATTATGCAAACTTAGAAAATAATTCTATTTGTTACAGAAGCATTTAAAATGGATTTGTCTAAATCTGTTCTTGATATGAATTAAATTTGATATGAAGTCATATTTGCTCATTTTCCAGTCTCTGTCTTAATTGATACTCTGTAAGAAGGGACATTTGGAAGTTTGGGGATTCATGTACTATAATAAGCACTTGAAGAAATATCTGTAAGCATTTTGTCTGTGAATAGAGCCACAATTGCCAAATAAATATATTATTTTTCTACTATACCGCTGTAAAATTAAAAAGACTCTTATTTAGAGAGCTATAAATTCCCCAAATTAAACCTAATTTTGTTTGTGTTTAAAGTAACACCTGAACATATAGCATATGGCATAGTAACCTGTTCTTCTTGGTACAATACCACATTTCTAACTCTAAACACTAACGTAGGAAAAGGAATATTTTTGTTTCAAAACTGCTATAATTCTGTGTGCAACATTCTTTCTGTTATGGGGAAGAATGAAGATAAACTGAAATATAAGAATAATTTGAATGGAAGCGGAAAGAGAGCCCAATATGAAGCCAGCTAGAAACACTGTCAAAACTCTTAACACTTGTTCAGCCTTGCTAGAGGCACACTTACATAGCACAGCGCTCTGGCTTTAGCGTGGGCCAACACAGACTTCCAGATCAAAGTACTTACCAAATATTAATTTTCTGGCAAGGCCTCTAACATATTAAGCGTGTGCATGTAGAATATGTGACAATCACAGTGTAAGTAGCACAGCAGTAACAGTGTAAAAAGGTCATCCCCTTGAAAAAGAGAGAGAAGGACCATCCGTCGTGATCGCCTTTCCCACGGCCCCTTGTCAGTGGCTCATTCTGTCGGGTGAATCAGCGAGCAGGTGTATTAGTTGCTAATGTGAGACATTAAACCACTTACAACTTATGTTTTGCTATCCTTGCATGCAATATACGCTCATTAGCAGAGATTTCTAGTGCCGTTGCCTTTCTCTTCCACAGCTGTCTTGTTATCATAAGGCAATGGCTGTAGTTGATACTCAGACTGCCTCACTGTTAGGACCACACTTTGCTTAATACGAAGTTATCATTGCAATACAGGGTTTTGGCATAGCATTGGGGATTTCATAATGTTTTCTCTTTAAATCGGATAATCCACTATGGTCTTGCATGTATTACATTTACGTAAGTAGCTCTGTGGTCCCACCACTGTAGGACCTCGATTCCTGCACAGCAGCTAGTAATTCTGCAAGCAGTGCTTTAATTTGTCTTTATTTTGAGGTGGTAGGTTATCTATCAAGAATAAAAGCTCACATCCCTTGTGGATGTGTTAATTGCCAGTAGGATTAATTGTTTTATCCAGCTATGTGTTTGCACAAAACCTTTAGGAACTTCTATTGTCAGTACTGCTCCCTCTGTGACCCATTTTGCTGCAATTGAGTATGGGGAGAGCCTGCAAGCTCATAAAGGCTTTTGGAGATGTTCAGACATGCAGGTATTTCTCACCTGTTCACTTTTATGTGGGCATACACGTGCAGTGTGATAACGTAAACTTCATTTAGTTAGGCAATCGAATAAAAAAATAATGACAACTATGCCAACGTGTCAGGGTTGTCAAGCCCTGGAACAGGCTGCCCAGGGAAGTGGTGGAGTCCCCATCCCTGGAGGGGTTTAAAAGCCATGTAAATGTGGTGCTGAGGCACATTTTAGTGGTGACCTGGCAGTTCTGGGTTAATGGTTGGACTTGATGATCTTAAAGGTCTTTTCCAACCAAAACGATTCTAAGATTCTATGTCCTTTGGTTTTCTGTTAGTCCCTCGATGTTTTGCATATTGTGTTGTATTTCATAGAGTAGAACAATTGTGTATTTATAAAAAAATGTATTGTGAGTCCTAGTTAAAGCTTATTGTGGCCAAACTGGTAGCCGTGATACAACTGGGAATGGAGTTTATTAACATAGTTGAAGATACGAGGCATAGGCTTCCATTAATTTGTCTGAGTATTTTTAAAATTATGGCTGGGGGGCTGTGAAATTTACTTCAGCATTCAAGGAATGGGCTAAGAGAAGCCGTGAGCAGTGGCGGCAGGCATTTTGTAAAGAAACTGGATGGATGGAAGGCTAAAAAGCTTCTGCCACGTAATTCAGGGCTCCACAGTTCATCATTATCCAGTCACAAAGATTAAAGCAATTTAGAGCTTAGAAGCTGTAAGGCAAGAGCTGCCCAATAATATGTTCAGAGGCACAGGGGAGCCCTAAAACCTGATTCAAATGCACAGGGACCAACCTCCAGAACCCCTATTTGTGTTTAAATATTTATTACCTGTTAAAATTTTTTTATTTTCCTCTGACATGTCTCTTTCCCATGCCAAATTTCTGGTCTTTGAAAGAATAGCAAACATTTCTCTCTCACAGAAAGAAGAGTCACTTTGTGCTGTTTCATTCCTGTGGCAGTGACAGTGGATTATGTAGTGAATTTTTTTTTCCTTACTGATTGGAAATACAAATTTTTCCGCTTCTTTTTTTTTTTCTTAGATTCCTAACACAACAAGGAACTTTAGACAAATTATAATGTTTATTTATTGCTCCTGCATTTTCAGGAAGAACTTGTTCCTTGAGTTACTCAGATCCTCCAATATTCATGCAGTGCTTGTGAAAATTAAATGTAGCATTCAGGTGTGCATATTTAAACTGGGTTATACAAATTACCTCTAGAACTGAGGGAACAAAGTCTCAGTGCTAGCAAAATTGCCACTATTTGTAAATTGGCTTCATGCTTTCTGTTAGTTTCCGTTCAAATGAAAGGTGTAAAGTGCTCTTGTCCAGCTGAGTGTATTTTCTGTAAAAAGACTAAAATTTCGCAATGATAAATCCTAGTAAAATTGTGCTACTGGCAAAATATTAGTGCATGCATGCTGTGGATCCCTGGGAGACTGAGAGCCTCATGCTGAATGAGACTTGGAAATGCTGAAAAACATTTATTCACAGGAGTTTTTGGGAATGCAAAACCAATTGTGTCAATATAGTAGGTGCTTCAGGGGCTTTTCATAAAGCCTGCAAATAAGGAAAATACCCAAATGTATCTTAGAGGTCAGGGTAAAGAGCAAAAAGAAATCTAAAAGATTTGTAATTTACCTTGGTTGCTTAAGTGCTGTGTAAGAAGTGAACGCAAATCTGTAGCAGAAAACGTGGAAGGTGAGGAATGTGGCCACATGCAATCTTTTCCTACATCCTAAAGCTGCTAATCTTACAGACTGATTCTGAACAAATAACAGGATCAGTATGCAGAAAATCTTGTAAGCACATCCATGTAATTTAGAAAATAATTTATTTTTTCATCAAGAAGTCGTTTTTTTCTGTGTCCTGTGCAGTACTAGAACACACTGGTGGATTTACAATCCTTTTATGTCCTCACATATGAGTAACCTGTTTTGCTGAATATATTATTTATCTTTCTTATATTTTCATCTTCTAGCCCCTCAATGGGCTTTATACTCAACTAGAAAAGATAATAATTCTACTTTATCTGGTGCCATCAACTAAGTGAGTGAGAACTGTTATTCTGTGCTGAAGTAACTTCAATTTACCAAAGGCTGGGTAACAAGTCACACAAGTTTGTATCACAAATGAAAATAGTGAGGTGTGTCTAATAAATCTGTAGCTCAATGAAAGAAGATAAACTTAAGTTCATTGGGTTTGAAGCCAAGAGCATTGCTGCAGGGAACATATAATGTGCTGTGATATAATTTCCAGTGGTAGCTTTATGAGTAAGAGGATAGAACATCTTAACAATTATGCCTATGGCTAGGACTAAATTGAATTATAACTGCATTAACTGTAGTAACCCTTTTCCTTTTTCTTGCAATTATTAGGAAATTATTTTCTTTGAAAAGAAAACAAAGCAGATTATTACAAAGCAAGCATATTGTTCCATCTTTGACTATAACGAACATTCATTCCTCGATGTGGTTAATTATCTTTTTGGAAAATACAGATTTATTCGGTGAAATCTAACCTAGGATGTAAAAGAGCTGAAATGCAAATGTGAAGCTGAGCAATGATGACATTGGTCATTTTTAAAAAATCCATGCTAAAACTAATTAAGTTTAATCAAAACCCTTCTGCTTGTTTTTTTTGTCCTCCACTGGAGGAATTTACTATGGTCCCTCTTATGAGTTTCTCAGTATTAATTAAGGTAGAAAATGATGCCTTTATTAAGTGGCGTGAAGGTGTCACACCAGAATAGCACCTGCGCACGGTGTTGTGTGCCTACTGTGCCAGAGACACTGCACTGCACAAACTGAGAACAATCAGAATGGCATCCAAGATCAAAGTATCATGGGAACATGGAACAGCCCAGGTTGGGAGGGACCCCGAAAGCTCATCTGATCCAACTGTTCAAGAAGTTATAATCTGTATTGTTTCTGCTGTCAATTTCCATATAGGGATGGATAAAACATATTCTTGATATATTGATATATCTTGATATATCATATTCTTGATCTCATGACTGATGAGGTTGATTAAGCCTCTTTAATTGGGGAAGGAAGCCTTAACTATGAGAATGTCACCTAAAGCACTGGAAGAAGAAGTATGGATGAGCTGAATTTGCTTCCTGTAGAGAAGCTGGAAGTCACACTATTAATGCTAAACTCTGGAAGAGTTCTTGCACCTGACCATTACTTTCTGAACTGGAATCTCATGAGCACATGAAATTATCCTGGAATATTTTCAGGTGTTCTGGAGTACTTCCACTGACCACATTTTCTAAAGAAAGTAAAAGGCTACTTTTTGCTCCTACTAATGCTTAAGGTGTCATCCTTCTCTTAGTCTTGCGTTTTCCTCTTGTGGTGGTAATTTTACCAACAATACCTAGTTTACCTATACTTATCTGTCATTACATACACATTATTTATATACAATTTAAAGACTTTCTTCATCTCCATACTTCTCTTTATTTTGCATACTGTCAGCACAATTTATGCCTTTCTCACCTCCCTCCCATCTTCCTGCCCATAGGTATCTTATTTTTTTTCTCCTAAATTTTCTTTGGTGTTACTGGTTTTATTTATCTCTTTTACTTCATTTACCTATTTCTTGCAACTTAATATTGTCTCTCTCCCTTCGTCCAATTTTTGTTTTTTCCATCTTGAATGTTTGAAATCATGGAAACGATCATGGCTGAAAGAAGAATCTTTGGTACATCATGGAATGGCAGTATTCCAGATGATGATTTTGCAGATAGAACAGTGAAATAATGAGCAACCAAACTCCTTGAAGAGCTTCATCTCATCAAAGAATGTTAAACAGCCGTTTTCAGCTTGACCACAGTAGAAAATAGAACCAGTCAGCCAGTAAGAAAATGTGTTTAGTAGGTACTATGAACATAGGGTAAAAGGAAAAATAAGAGAGTGAACAGTAGGAGCTTATGTTTGATGAGCTTCTACCCTTGACGGAGCCCCTTGATCATAGTTCCTCTTTCTGCTCCTGTGTTGTGAGTCTCTGGTGATCTTTTGGAAGCTACCTAGGGTGCTTCTGGCATGCTGAGAAAATACTGCCGTCCAGGAAATCCTTTTATTGCCTGCAACCTTGGTGAGCTCTCCTCCACTTTTTAAAATCACAGAGATGGACTTCATTTTGCTAAATGAACAGTGAGACTGGAAGGGATGGACCTTAATACCCCTTGGACCACACTGTGGAAGAAAGCTTCCTTGTCACAGCTAGGTCAGATGGTCTTTTTCCACAGATCTGTTCTGATAAACATTAAATCTCTGCTTCTAAGGTACTTGTGAGCTTTAAAAACAGGGGTTTTTTTTGTTTTTATTTTACATTCTCTTGCAGTATGTTCACAAGAAGGGCTTCAGCCCTATTTATTCAGTTCCCTTAATTAGAGTTGTATTTTTTAATTGATTTAACATTTTTGGCACATAGTCAGAAGGGTCAGAGCAAGCATTAGCTGTCATAGGGAAGTGGGACATAAAGCTGATACTAGAAAGGCAGGATTTTAGGTAGGAGGTGGTGTGTGGAGGAGGCAGTGGCTGTGTTACTCTGAGTTTGCAGATGCCTGGAGCAGTGATACCAGGAGAGCAGCATGTGCTGCCACTGTCCTTCTTCCCTCCTGGCCACAGTGGGAGGCAAACCATCTGGTGGGAGCTGTGTTGGGGACATGGCAGGTGCCAGGGCTGTTTGTGCCTGCGGTGGCTGTGCTGGCTGAGCTGCCCTCCACACCCAGCCAGCTCCAGCACAGCGTGGAAAGCATCGGGACGCGTCCCGACCTCACTGATGTCTGCCTGGCTTCCTTCTGCACTGAGGTGGCTGTACGTAAGGACTGACTCCTGCATACGTTCATATGTGCCATTGCTTACTTAAGGGATTGTGCTGGAGTATAAATCAGTGGCGGTCGCGTGGCCTCTTTGAACAGTAAGCTAATACTCTCCATGACTCAAAATTAACAGTACCTTTCTTGTGCTTTTATCTTATTCTCCAGATTTCCTGGTTATACTGTAAGTGGTCCTTTCAAAACCTCCTGACAACCCAACTAAAACAAAGATGATAAATTGTCTAAGGTCTTTTTGTGTATTGTATGACATTCTGTTCTTCAAAGTAATTTATTAGCAGAGAAATTGCAATGAAAGCATGACTCTGGCTTCTTCTAAACATCCGTCTTGACAATTTATGATCATTCACAAAATATTTAAGATGTGTACAAGAACAAAAACAAACTGAGACAGATTTGATATTGTGTCAGTGGGTTCATGCCACTTCTACATGTTTCTCAGTAAAAAGAGATTTGAATCCCAGCTAATCAAAGTTGAATTGGCTCAGATGAAATGTTAGGATGCCTTCAGTTCTGAAGGCAGCATAAAAGAGCTGGAGTGCAGAGTAGGTGAGGGAGGTTACCACTGAAGCTGTCTGGAAACTCAGTATGATACAAAGACAGCGTAACCTGTTTGGCCCTGATACTTTAATGCCTCCATCAGAACTCCCTGGAGCCCATTTTACATGTGTTGTGAGTCTTTATCTGTTGCTTTGGACATTTTCACAGGTACTTTGGTTTCTACAAAGCAATGCAAAAAGATTAAGTTGTGATTTCTTTGAAAGGTATTCTGGGATAATAAATTTATTTCCATGTTACAAATAGATATTTGCATTCTGCTGGTTGACAAAGAGGCAAGTTATCCTGCTAACCACCTGTACATTACTCTATATGTATAATACATACCACTAACAGTTGCTGTCATTTTTGGGGTTGCTTTGTTTTTGGTTTTTGTTTTTGGTTTTTGTTTTGTTTTTTTTTTTTAACCAGACTCTTAAAATGAATTTTCAGTCTGTAGTTTGGCTTCTTCAAAATCAGGAGCTTGCTTTTGGAATCACTGCATTCCCTGGTTTTAGCTAAAGGTAAAAAATGGAAGCCAATTCTGCAGGTAGTTCACATCCATTGAAATTCATTTTAACATTGCATTCATTAAGCTGATGCAAAGTTCTCTGTTGTGTTAGCAGTAACTGTTGAGGTGTATGCTGAATGACTCTTAAGCTGCTTTGTGTCTACATAAGACTATCTGTGCAGGAATTAACATCAGTCTTAAGATGAGTTTTAAAGTAGTGCAACCTTGGTGTCAGGTTGGTCATTGTTTTCAGCTGCTTTGCTTTTGGGGTTTTGAAGTGCTGGGGCCTGAGTTGTGGGTCCCAAGCTGGAGCTGACCTGTGGATGAGCCACAGCCTAGCAGAATGTTTTGGTTTTTGCCATTGGCTTCATGTTCCAGAGGCAGAACCTGGCCCACCTGTGTCTCTGTGGCTCTGCCCTCACCCAGGTGGTTGTGGTTGGGGTGGTGGGTGAGGCCAGGATTATATTAATCAGGAGCTAAGCAGTCAGAGGAGCTTCCTGTTGGGTGTGGCTTCTGTTGGGGCTGGTTGCGTCTTGCTGAGCTCTCTCAGTGGTGTCCTTCCATGGGAAGGGCCACTGAGGAGCCATCTCTGTCCTTGTGTCCAGCAGGCGATGCTGGCACCTCAGTGGGCAGTGGAGGAGCTGGGCCCACAGGAACCTATGGCAGGACTGTGTGAAAGGAGACTTATGAGGGGATGTTGCTGAGTTCAGTGTTGGCCTGTGTTGGCAGCTGATGGCAGCGTAAAATGATGATGGCTGAACCCGCACAACAGATTTGTTTTTTGCCTTAGTTAAGAGCATCATTTGTTTTGTTCCAGGGTGCCGTCATGTTGTACTGGTGGCAATGACAGTTCACTTCAGCTAGTCAACGTATGTTAAAATAGATTCTGTTCCCAATATTACCTAGTGAGTGAACACATAAGTTATATAAGATAACACCTCTAGGTTTATCCTGGAAAATCCTCTGAAATTGTAATGTTGTATGGAATTATAACCTTGCCTGGATGTAGCATAAGGTTATAGATCATCTGATTGTCACTGATAAGCTCGGCAGCGAGTTGTTGAGTTGGGACACCAAGATGTGTTAGTTGAGAGGGCTGCCTTAGTAATATCATCACTATTTTACTTGCAGGTCTGGAGCAAATGCAGAGTGGTAATTTGACCCAGACAGTTTTCACTGCTACATCTTTACAGATCTCCTTAGCGTGTTTAGGCTGTGTTTCCTTTCTCCTACTCCTTTTCTCCCAGTGCCAAGCTCTAGCTCCTCTCACATGGTGCAGGAAGAGATTGGATTTTTGAACGCACTGCTCAGCCAGAGAACATGTGCCCAAGGCTTGTTCAAGGAGCCTTGCTGCTTGTCCTTTATGCCAGAGGGTTTTGGGATGGGTCAGTTTGTCTCGTGTAGAAGATAAGGTAAAGCACCTTTAAAAAAGGAGCCTTTTAAAAATTGGAAGCGATGTTAGCTTGACAACGACCAAGTGGAACATAAGGAAAAATTGGCAGCTTCTGCAAACTCAGGTAACTTCAAGAATGAAATGAAATGTTAAAATTATTTTTCCTGCACATACGTTTTGGCATATCAAGAGATTTGTTTCTCAACAAAACCCTGTACTTTGACACACTCTTAAGCGTTTCATATTTCTGTTTTTTTTCTCCTTTTAAATTTATACCTATATCTTGGCAACCAAAGCCCATTTATAAACAAAATTTATTTTATTGTCATTCTCTTGAAGGTTCTACTCAACTGTAGCCACTGGTAGTTTTCCCATGTGTGTCTTGTCATGAGTTGCCCCACCCTCTCCCTGCAGAGAAAGCACCTTCTGAGTTTTGTATTTCAGATAAACCTCATTCTTCCATGTGCAGTCTCTCCCTGGTTGCTCACTTGAAGCTCATCCCCACACTTGCTCGCTTACAAGATTTTTTTTTTCCTCAAACATTCAATGGTGACGTTGCAAAGAAGAAAATGTTAAGACTAACACTTCAGGAGGTACAACAGATGTCAATGAAGTGGCCCTCAGGAAATCCTGCCAATGTTAATATAAAAAACCTCTTTATAAATCTCCCCTCTTCTGAGCAATTAATGCCAGCAGAAGATGTATCCTAAGGAAAAAAGAAAAGGAGGGGAACAAAAAAAAAGTATACCCCCCCCAACCCCTTTATAGGTCTGTTCCACCTGGCTTAATTTGACTATCTCCATATCCCAGGATTTTCCTTCTGGGAGGATTAGTTTATTAGTCTAGTTTGCACGTAGATCATTGAAATTCCTCATTCTGTTTCTGTTGGTAGCCGAGAATAAGCTCCCAGGTTTTTTGTTCAGACATCCACATTTGCACAGCACAGATCAGCACAGTTTGTATGAATCGAACCTCAGTTTTTCTTCAGGTAAGAAGCCTGTGGAGCAAAGCTGAGTGTTTCTGGCATCTGGGGGATTTGTGAGACTGCATTCTAGTAACCATGAGAGACAGATTCTCTGTGTGCACAAATCGTGTGTGTTCAACAAGAAAATGACTATTACATTTCAATTTCCAAACAAGTTTCTCCTAATAATTCTATAGCATATCTGTAGTTCCCACAGTGTTGTGATTTTTAATTTTTTTTTATGCTTTAAGAATAAACCTTGCAATTATATACCTTCCTTTTTGTTTCCAATAATGTTTCCATGGGAAAAGGGTAGCGTGTACTCTATTTGAGCATTTAGTGCTTTGATTTCTATTCTTCTGCTTGTAAATAATCAGTATTCATCTGAATACAGCACCAGAAAGGGAGACAAATAGTTTTAAAAAATCTTTAACTTTTTTCACTATAGTACTTTGAAAAGAAATAAAAATAACTCTCCACACTAATTTCAAACCATCAAGATATTTTTTGTATTTGTTGAAAATTTCTTCAAGTATATTGCTTAATCAAAACTTATGAATTTATTTTACTTTCAGTTTTTGAAAGATTACAATTTTTTAGAAACCTTGTATCTTATCTTTTGGATGAAACTTTGCTGTACTGATGACAACATTTTTCACCTCACATTTTTTCCTGTTGATGGTAGACATCCTTGTGTTTCTCTAACCATGAAATGTTTATCAGCACTGCTTCTGATACCTGAAAAGTCAGATTGTTTTTTGGCTGGTAGGAAAAGCAGATAAAAATGACGGTTCTTGCTCACAAACCTCTCCCAGAAAGTGCAGTGCCTCTTCCAATTTCTTTGGTCTATGAAGTGGGAAAGAAGTGTGATGAAGCAAACGTTTTGGCTACCTTCCTTGTATTACTGTTTGTCAGAAGTAACGATTGTGTGATTTTCTTTTCCTTGGTAGATGGACCTTTACAGTACACCTATATTCATGTACCCTCTGCTTGAGCTCTTGAAGGATTTGGGTGGGGCAAAAAGTGGTTTATCAGCTTTAGGGTGGGGTACTTTTGTTTGTAATTCTTTTTTAAATTATCTTTCTCTTTTTTATTTTTGGTTTAAATGAAAACAAAGTTATTAAGATTGTAACTTCAAGTGTTAAAACTGAAAGTGTCATGAGACAGCCCAATAACGTGACACATACATTCCACTGGGTGTTGCACCGCTCACTGAATAGGATAAAGGGTAGTAATGAATGAATTGGGTTTCTCATATATGTCAAGATGATGAGTTGCAGCATCACTTGTGGCTGGTAAAATACGGCATGGAGCCACAGAGTGAATGGGCAGTGAAATGGAATTGTGAACATCGGTTGTGTACCCTGTACAAACACTGATCTGAATGTCCCTTGGTGAAACAGTAACATTTTTACTTTTTGAGTCTAAAGTATGTTTGATATTTGCATACAAAATGTGGGTGTATCTTGCAGACCTGTTTTATATACTTTTTATAGGGAATGGAGCAATTCAGATAAATATTTTTGTATTAAAGAAAATGAGTTTGATCTGATACCTGCCAAACCACCCCTGCTTTGATAGTTTTAGCATTTAGAAACTAAAAATACAATTTAGGATCTCTGAAGTGAGCTAAACATTCTGGACTGCGGTTTTAATCCTGTACTGAGCAGGTAGACAGTTCTGCTGATCTGTCCTCACTTTTACTAGGCTATGGACAAGTTTTCAGTATGAGACCAAAATGCCATTTTTTTTTTTTTTGCTTTTTCAGGTATTTTTAGAGAAGATCTGATAGCATCTGGTACTAGGAGGCAGATAATTTAGGATTAAAGAACTGAACATTAATAATGAACTCTATATATGCAGTACTGCCTTATAAGCAAATGATAAGAAAATGTGCCGCAGGATTCCTGGTGGGTAAAGATGCCTATTGTAGTAAACACTGTCCTATTTAAAGTATTGGAGAAAACTGAACAAAAAGAAAGGGCATCAGAACATCTAAGGCAATAAATAATTATCTGGAAAGAAACAAATTTGTTTACTGGAGCATGGCTTAATTTACTACGAATCTGAAGTGTAACTCAAGAGTACACTGAGATCTTTCATTGTCTGAACAAGATGAGCAAAGTCTGTTGGACTGTCTGACCAAACCAAACAGGAGAGCTGAAACTGCTCTGAGTAATTATTTATTACTACATTAACAGGTTGTTTTTTGTTTTGTTTTGTTTTAAATGACTGTTTTTAGTGGATGAATGACCTTGGTTCAGGAGGCCTTTTCCAGCATTCAGAAGTTCCTTCACTATTTTCTTCTGAATATTGGAGCTAAGCAGTTCTACCTGCCATGCTAGATTAATTTCAGATATTCAGATATTTCAGATATCCCTCCCTCAGCTTCTCTGTCTCCCATTTATGCAGAAAACCCCCTGAAAGTGAGAGGAACGCCCAGGTTTACTTGTTGGACCCTGGCATGAGTATTAAAGCAGGCTGTAGCTAGAGACAGAAATGAAAAACTTGGGTGGGTTGGGTCAGTAGCTAGAGAATGAAACTCTTAAGAGATAACACACAATGAGGAAGGGTCCTGCGGAGGGTCTGAGCTGGGTTGGGTGAGCCGGGGAGAGCCAGGACAGGTCTAGCAGAGATCAGCAAGCAGGAGAACTGAACCCCTGGGAGCTGGCGTCTAAATGTGTGTCCACAGTAATGAGGGAGGAGAGCTGGCTTTTGGTGATTGAGTGATCGATTTAATAGTTAATCTGTCTCGGCTCCCTCCACTCTAAAATATTGATAGGTACTTCTAATTACCTTGCACAAGTAGTAATTAGTCTCAGTTTGTTTCAGTGATGGTTCTTAAGGTATTTACTGCATGTGGCTATATTGCAAAGTCAGGTGAATTAAAAATATGGATGCTCTGCTTTGCTGTGGTATAGGTGGTTTTGTAGTTATATTTAGTTCAGTGTACCCATTCTATTTTAAATATATTTCTGTACTTAAGTTCTGATAATAAAAGCTGAAAACCAGATTTATTTATTTTTTTTATTTATTTTTTAAACTTCATGGGACTGCACAGTTATAGTAGTTTTTCCCTGTATCATTCTGAAAAGAAAACCTTGCAGTAACTCAGGTTATTCCACAATTGAGCTTTATAGGGAACAGTGGTTTAATATCCATTTAGAAGAGCTTTGAGTTACAGTAAATGACTAAAGCTGGATCTAGGCTCATTTTGGGTCAGTACATGGAGACTAGCAAGCTCGTTCAGAGATCCCCTGGAAAGTAATGTGCCAATTCAGGAAATAGAAATCAAATATATCTATCAACTAATGGAGTTCTTCATAGTCATGAATTGATTTTAATGTCAGCTCCAATTTGTTGCTAGATATTTGAAGCATTTCCCAACAGACAGGGCTTCAGTGATTTATTCTTTGTTGCGAACTGAAGCGCTCAGTTTTTCCTGGGTAACACGAACTCACTGCTCTTGAAATTTGTTTCCTACTGTTTTGGAGTATGTTCTCTCTTTTGCTTTGGCTAGAGATGCTGCTCAGTTGAGTTGTGATTTTCTCTGGGAAAAAAAATTGAGGAGAGAGGAGTGTAGGATATTCTTTCTGTAGTCTTGCAGACCTGTTGCACAGGGGTCTGCATGGGGACTATGAGGAAGCTTCTCAAAATATTTTTGTGTACTTATAGGTTTTACAGTTTGCTATTTAGTCTGCAAAAGTTTCTTTTCTAGAGTCACACTTATTCTTTTTGCTTCCAGTAAACACTTAACACACAAGTATACTTTGTGATGTATTTGTAATATTTGATTAATTAAATATTCAGAGACTATAATAAATACTTAAATTTCTTTGCCTTGCTAGGTTATTTTAATAGATAATTTCTTAAACATAACTTAACCTAATGAACCACAGCAAAAGTAAACACCCATGGAAATATTTTACTGTGAGCCTCACACCAGTTCAATGACTGTATCTTAGGTAATTTAACTTATTATATTGGGTAATTTGATCATAAATTTGATATGTCCAACCCCGCCAAGGATGACCCTGATTTGCTGCTAAACCAGCTTAATCGTGATGGCGTATGTTGTTCTTAAGGCTCTGTTGATCAACCATGGTTATCAAAGGCACCACTTTTCTTAAAGCGATTATTTTCTTTATTGCAATGATATTCCACAGAATGGCAGTACAATAAAGTGGCCTTCTCCTGCTTTCATGAGATATAATAGAAACTTAATCTTTATTTCAGAAGGGAGGAAGAAAGAACAGACGCAGTTCCTGTCTAAATGACTTGGTGTTGCTTGCTGCCTGTTTTTAGTTAATCTTGAACACATACAGTGGAGTAGCAGACATTTGACTTCAGCATTGTGTGACTGCATAAACATCCTCATGCCCATGAATTAATGGGATAAATTGAATATCTAAGGTTTCTGCGTGGGAATTAGCAGCAGACGGGCAGTTTCTTTCAGACTGAAGACTCTTAGTCATCATCCGAGTGTTTTAAGCATCCCTGTAATAAAAAAATGCTATTGTCACCTCTTCTCCCAGACTCAGCTGTTCTGCTCAGACATAGCAGCACAGTGAAGGGGGTTGTCTTCCCTGTTACGAGAAAGTGCTCTTGTTGCTTCTCCGCTGAATGAGATTTCACTTGCATTTTTTATTTCATGAAAGGGGCAAAGTGGAGCCATGACCTTAATTCTGCAGAGCTCTGGGTAGGAAAGGGAACAGGACCTGTACTGCAGGAAAGTAAGCGCTGAGATGCTGCCGTAGAGGCTGACCTGTGTTTGTCCATATTGCTTTGCCTATTCCTGTCCCCAGGAGAACAACAGGGCCAGGCCCAATCTGGTCTTTCAATATCTTCATTTTTTTCTCAAGCTTTGAAATAATCCTGTACAGTAGTATGCCTTTTTGAAAGGCTTACATCTACAAACCATTTCATTTCTTTGGGCTTTGCAAAAAAGCTTCTAAACATATAGAAACTGATTGCAGCTTGTATATAGTTACTGCTTCCTATCCCATTTTACCCTCCACAACAGCAGAATTACTGAAAGATAAGATGAGCATTACTTTCAAGCTTAGCTTTACTGGTTTGGCACACAGCTGTTTTCAAAGTGCATTATACTTCAAAGGAGCATAATGTTATTCGAAATGTGCATTGCAAAATAGAGATGAAACAAAACCTAATCGTTCCTGCATATTTAAGGAGTATAGAACTTCTAACTACCAAAAAATGTTAGGGCCATGTTGTAATGCAGAACGTACAAGAAGTCTGTAGGGAGATGATTTGACTCTTGCAGAATGTGAGGAGTATCCATTGAGGATGAGATTACAGAGGAGCATTTACATTATTGAGCGTGTAGTGGGAAGGAAACAACACTGTGATTCAAGGGCAATGAAACACCCACAAGCCTATTGATGACATTATGCTATGAAAAGAGATTTTTGCGGTGCTCTCAATTTATAACTGCCGTGGGATTCAATGGTACATAAGTAAGATCTTGTAGGAAAGCGGTAACACTCATATCTTCTCCAAAAGGACAGAGATAAGAATGACAAAACACTATTAGTGTAGTGTCAGTGTGTTTTTTGTTTTATTTACTGTTGTCTCTGCAATGATGCAGCAAGTAATTAAGATTTTGAAGTCAGTGTGAAAGCTTTTACCTACAGTGTTTTGTGAGGACATTTGATGAAAACACTTGGCTCCGTTTCTGTAGTCAGTACTCTGATTAATGAATGAATTTAATGAGATTCATTTAGATATGCTGAAGTGGAGTTGTATGATCATTGTCATTTATGCTTTAGTAATATTTTTAAATTCTCTGTTTCTGCTCATGAAAGTTTATTTGGGGTTTCGATCAGGTAGGAAAACCTTTCTGAAATTATTTACTAACTCATGCACCGTATGCAAATATATGTTGTTGTATGCTTCATACTTGTAGTGAAATAATTTCTTATAAAAGGGAAAAAAATATTTTGAAGCAAACCATACATAAAAAAAGGCTTACAAACTGCCTTACAAAGCCTTAAAACTGATTTTAGAATTATCCTGGTGGAGTAGTATTTTTCTTGTCATGTTTGTTGAGAGTAAGATGATAACTGATATTTATTATTCAGTAGGACTGACAAATTACGATCAATCTGTGAGTTCCTTTAATACATTTTTATTATGTTCAGAGCAAGAACCTTGCTCGGTGTTTGTAGCTACAATTTAATCAGTAAAGAGAATAAATTTGCTGCTTTGACAGCCTAATGGTGTAGAAAACTGCAAGGAAGAAGTGGTCAATAAAGAGGTAAATGCTTACTGATCATACCCTTTTTCAAAGGAAAATCTTACCTGTACTGCGTTAGGTAGGTTCTGATTTTACCAATGGAACAGATACTTTAAATGCTAAGTAGCACAATTTGTCCATTAAATTAAAAAAAGCATGTTTAAGCATGAAAAAAAGCTTTGACTTTGTATAATATGTGTAATCCAAGAGGTTGCCAATACCACTTGAACAGTCAGCGATGTAGGCCAAATGTTATATTACTCATTAGTTTAGTTTGTGTAATGAAACATAAATGTATACTGTAAAGACACTTCTTTTTTATTTTTTTAATTTATTTTTTAAATGAAAAAGTTTTTTACAGTCTTTCTCTGTAAGGGCTAGTATACTTGCAGCTGACTTCAACTGCATCAGAGGCCTGCAATTTTTTATTTTTTAATAAAACAGGGTTACTGATTTTACTGAGTCCATTTAATAGTTCGGTGTTTTGATTTTAGGTTTGGTGGTTTGTTTGTTTGTTTGTTTGTTTTTTCCATTTGAAAGTGGCTTTTTGGTGGGTTGTGGGGGTTTTTTTTGGTGTTCTGGGTACTTCCTTCCAGTACTGACTAACAGGTAATTTGCCTGTTCACGGTGAGAGGAGCATGGTGGATACTTTATCTTATGGTGGTGTTTTTAAGAAAGTGAACAGTTCTGCCCTAAGCAGGACAGGGAGGAATTTGGCCTCCAATTTCTCAGAGCCCTTTTGTCATCTGAGGATACTTGGAAACAATGGCGTGTCATTTTGGGAGCGACAATGTCATTTCTAGAATGGAGTGAAGCAGAAACAAAGAAGAGTTCTGTGAGACATGAGTACCTCTTGCCAGTGTAATAAGAACTTGAAAATTTGCAGCTGTTCTAAGTCTCTGTATAATCAATCTGAAATAAAATGAGCTAGTGGTGGCCTACATACAGTGTAGCAAAGAGTAAGTGGAAGTGAAGTTAGTATGCCTAGTGCAAGAAAGGAGAGGGGAACTTTAACAGGTATCTATCTCTAAGTATCTTCCTGTATTTGAGGCACTAGGAAGAAATGTTTGTTAGCAGAGGAAATAGTTAACACCTTATATTGCAACATATATAGGATATATAGGAATATATCTGAGAAGATTAAGCTGGCAAAGTCCAGTTGGTTTACTGATTATAGCAATCTATATAATATATATGTTGTACCAGTCCTGGTGAGCTCTGCATCCCACCACTCTTACTGGAGACCAGCTGAGAATATAGTTGCATACAGTACTCACTTTGCTGAAAGGGTAAATCAGTGAAAAATATTATCAATACCCTTTTTGTGGGCTTGTCAAGAAATGTGCACAATATACACAGTTACTGTGTCAAATACAAAAAACCAAAACACATTTGTAGGCATTTTGTGTCAGGCACCATCTGGACTCTGTGATTTTAGGGTTGCGTTACCACACTACTTGGGATTTTACAACTGGAGAGTCATGGAAATCTAATTCGCAATTTCAGATAAGGCAGGAAGGAGACCTTTGCTGTTTTGGAAGCAACATAATTTATTGATTATCACTTAACTGAATTTGTTCTTGATTCAGAAATTGTACAATTTCCTACCACGAGTACTTCTGTGTATAGTATTAAAGGTATAAACTTGTTAACATATTTTGTATAACATTACTGATAGTGACTTTGGGGAGTATTTAATTGCCTACATCAAGACCTCTTTTCAGACTATCTAAAGGTTTGGGGGCCAGCTGGATGGTGCCAGTCTCTTTTCAGTGGTGCCCAGTGGTAGGACAAGGGGCACTGGAACACAGGAAATTCCACTTAAATGTATAAGAAACTTCTTTACTGTGAGGGTGACGGAGTCCAGGAACAGGCTGCCCATAGAGGTTGTCTCCTTCTGTGGAGACTTCCAGCACTCTCCTGGATGCATTCCTGTGCACCCTGCTCTAGGTGAACCGGGTTTGGCAGAGGGGTTGGACTAGATGATCTCCAGAGGTCCCTTCCAACTCCCACCATTATGTGATTCTGGATTCTGTGAAAAAAGGGGAAAACCCAGCTGTATATGTATGTTTTTCCTGTTTGAGAAGCAATGTGCTGGTACTTACAATAAGCTTAAAACTATTTGGAACAAGTCCAGTATTAATGCAACCCAGGAAGAATTGGCACTAGGAACAATGGGACACTTGAACCAGAATAAAAGGAATAATGGAAACCTGTGAGAGTGGAGGACACACTGATGTGGTTGGTTGAGTAACCAGAAGTTGGGTGTCGTTACGTCAATCAAAACACACCAGGCAGCATTCCAATCTGTCGGCCTATGAATAGAATATCTGCAGGAATCCTGTAGAATAATTAAAGTTTGGGAAAGATCATGTTTCCATCCATGTCTCCTTAAATAGTGATAACCCCTAGTTTGGGAAGGCGATCAAACCTCAAACGTGAACACATGCATTTTTTCAAGAAACAACACTCAACTGTAAGTCTAATTAAAAAAAACACCCTTCCCCACCCCCCCACCAAAAAAAAAAAGACCCAAGCATTTTTTACATTTGCGTGAACAACTGTATATATGTGTGACAGATTCAGTTTGGTTGTGCTGAATAAGTTGGTGATAATATTGCTACTACTATTACTGAGTAAAGTTTAACTCTGCTCTGTCTTGCAAATTGCTCACTCCTTAATAATGCTAGTGCCATTTCTGGTGCTACTATAGGAAGAAATTAAATTTCCTGAAATATTTTGGTGACAGAAGCTCTAACTTCTTAGGACTCGGAAGATCTGCTGCCCATATTTTACACATGGTACCTCAAGGGCAGCAGAAGCCCTTGTTGTGTGTGCCGGAAGGATATTGTCATAAACACAATGCTGAAGGACTTGCCGTGCTTCCTCGTCAGCGTTTTGCCTCTAGTGTGTGTGTGGTGGGGTATCTTTAGAAACATCTGACAATTCAAAATGAAATAGAGATTGCTTCCTGATAATGCATAACAGAAAACAGTTTACACCTGGTATTTCCTAGCTGTTTAAACATATGATTGACTTGGCAGAATCAGACTAGGCTATCTAAGCAAATGCAGTCTCCTTGCCACTGGATATTGTTACTCTCACAAAGTTCATGTGTTCCAAGTCCTTGTATGTATTTGTAATGAATAACTAATGAGTTTTATATGCTCCAAATCTATGAGAATAAGATACATAATATACCTTCTCATACCTGCCAACTCCCATTCAATTTTGTGAGCACAAGTCTTCCCAAGTGTTTATACGGTTGATCACATTTCCATCCAGACTGCTGTGTGGGCCACCTGCCCTTCTTTGCAAATATATTCCAGGAGAATTAGAGCAAATGACTCCTGAGGGATGTCTTTACTCTAGTTTATGGAGTTTTTAGTGAAGGTCAGCAGCTGGAAATAAGAAAAAGCAGAAGTGCATAATCTTATTTACCTGTCTGTGAAGCACGAAGAGATTTATAGATCACATGGGCCTGACCCACCATGCAAGAGAATCTCTGACCGTTCCCCCGAGTGTAATTGCTTTGGATGTTCTATTCTTCATACGTAGGTGACAATAGGAAAGGAGAAATGATGTGCTAATGCCTATCCTGAGATTTGTTATTGAGTGGGAAGGGAAAGCTCATGCCTTTGGAGCAGTTCAGGGCCACGACTGGAACACCCAAGCTGGTGAGGTACTGCTGCTAGACTGACAGCCCTGTGAGATGGACACAGTCACTCTGCCTCCTCTGCTTTCATCATAGAATGTTGTGCCAGCAATAGTCTCTATTTGACTGAGTTGCCAGCTGTCCAGCATTTTGTTGACTAGTTGAAACTGCTGGAGTTGGCCCTGGTTTTGCACTGGTGACCATCCCTGTTCAGATGGGCTACTCTTAACAGGAAGCTTTGTAGAACGTTCAGAACTAAGACATTTCTTACCAAGCATGCCTGCAGGACACTTTTCTTTGATTAATTTATTATTTGTTTTTCAGTGAGGATATTTCTGTACTGTATTTACAAAGAAAGTTCTCTGTGGAAGTCCTCTCATGCTCAGTTGGACATTGATGCCTGTACTTAGATTTAAATGTGAAAAAGCTTCTATTGAATTACTAATTGATAACTTTTATTATTGAGAACTTTACAGAGACAAGTTTGTGAAAATGCTGTGCTCAGACTCGGAGCAAGCCTGTACTTGCAAAATACTCTCAATTAATCTTAAATATTAAACTAAAATTCAATATTAAGTTTTTAATACTAATAAATATTAAATAATCCAGAGATTCATAATCTCTCTTCCATGGTTACTTTTTGTCCTACAAAGTTTCATTTAATTTAATACACTTGAGGATTGCTTGGGCAGCTAAGTGTGATTGCAGTGACTTGAAACACTTGGAATCATAGAATCATAAAGGTTGGAAAAGACCCCTAAGATCATCAAGTCCAACTGGGTTTGTGGGTTTCCTGTGGTAGCAGTTTAAATTAGACTTTTGCATTCATCAACATGACAGGAGGACATGGAAAAAGAAGATTGTTTTGCAAAGAGTTGTGAGATCAGTTCTGAATGAAAGAATTTATTTGGGCTGGTAGGACTTAAGGAAATGAGACTGGGAGAGAGAAGCATTTTTCCTTTCAATTAAGGAACCAAGAGCAGTTTGCCCAAAACCCAACCAAGAAACAAAAAATGTCATACACCATTCCAGATTTCCATAGGGGAAGCCATACATTAGGAGGCCATGCGCGCTTATTTATACTTATATACCGATTTTGTGGAGTTCAATGAGTAGATAGGATCATACTCTAGAAATTCTGATTAGTTGGTTACAATATAGAGATCCTCACTTTTCTTTTTGTTGTATTTATCTAGGTTTATTTCCTTTTGTGTTGACTAGTTTTCAGTGTAATTTTTTACAAGTGGTTTTATATCCCTATTCCTCACTTTATTTCAAGTTATCATAATGTTATTTCCCTGTTTTGCAAGCTATTTAGGGTTAAATAGTTTAAGGAATGTGGCACTCAAATATTGTTGTTATAGAAGTCATGTACATACTTTGTTATAGCTATAGTGGACATGAAAATATGAGAATATTTTGATATTTCCTCTATTTCTGGATTGAAGAATAATTCATTTAAGGTCAGAGTACTGGAAATTGGCATAATGCTTAATTTTACATGTTAGACATCTTTACTTAATGTCTTTGCTTGTCTGTCTCAGAAAAGCAGAATTTGCGGCAGAAGCCATAGAGGTATTTCTGCAGTGTTTGACAGCATGTCAAGTATTTTTGTTCTACCCTATATTCGCTCAATAATATAGGTAGGTATAGATGGATATATAAATGAAATTTTAAATATGTACAAAATATGTATTTAAAAATAAACTTTTAATCTAAAAAATGTATTTAAACATATTTAACCAGTATTCCAGCCAGTGAAAATATACTAAATTGTACAGCAGTGCCAAGTACTATTCATTTCCAAATTACTATGCTCTTTGAATTTTTAGAAACATTTTTTCTAGTGCCTTTTTGAGGTTCTTTCATGTTTTAGAATTGTAGATCAGTGCTTATAACTATGTTATATTTAGCATTCTTTGTTCTTGGTGCTCAATTTTATGTAAGAAAGCAACTGTGTCAACTTAGGTTCACTGAGCCTTATTCTTTATTAAATATTGTCACTACGGAGGAACAGCTTGCCTTCCCATTGAAGGTTGAAATACAGTTTCAAACTCTCTTTTTTTAACTTCTATTTTACTATTCTTTTAACTATCTGAAGGACTGAAGATATTTTACGTACACACTGTATTGTATTGTACTTTAGCGTAATTCAAGATTACATTCAGCGGAATACACTAGAAGTGCCTTCCATGTTTCTGATTGAACTGAGTCTTCTTATTTTACCTGGTTTGGGGTTGGGATTTTTTCCTTTTTTTTTATTTTCTCTCTGGCAACTTTTTAATCTTTGGTGTACAGCTTGGAGCCTTGGAGGCTTTTCACCAAAGCCCTTCATAGCCAACCTGTGGTCTTCTCGTCACCTCAGGTTTGAAGTTCCCTGACCCTACAGGATGACTGAAGCTTGGGAAAATTCCTTTAGCTTGCCATTTGCTGGAGAAAAGTTTTCTTATTCCCTGGAATTCACTTCTACATTTTTAACAGAGAACCCAGGTTAAGGGAGGTGCTATCTTTGGGCTGATCTCAGGTGACCTATTCAAGTAGAGAAGTCTATTCCATGTTTTTTTTGTTAAGTGTAGAGGAAACCTCTAGTGCAACATTGGTTGGTGGCTGTAACTCAAATTAAAATGGTAGATCAGAAGGTCTTACTTGTTTGTTACAAGGCCTGACTTGTTAGCAGTTCCACTGCTTCCGATTAATCTGATTCACCTTGTGTGTTGTACAGTCCTTAAAGGAAATTGGTGCTAGAATAAAGGTGCACATTCAAAAAGAAAAGGTCTTTTAAGCAGTGGTTTAATCTGGGAGCACAAGTACTAACATCCAGTTCTAAATAATACTGTTAGTGCCAAGTGAAGCACAGGGTAATATTAATGTTGTTCGTGTGCCTGGCTTCCTCTCTTCTAAATCACTTTGTATGTGCAATCAGTGAGTGAGGTGTTATCATTGCCTGTTGAGAATACTTGCAAAGTTCTCAGTAATAACCATGGTGGGTGTCATAAGAGACCATGATGAGGTTTCTACAGTTAAGTTGGTAGATCTACACTTGTTTTGGTACCTTCTGTTTCGGATTGAAGTCTGCTCAGTTCATTTTCACTAGGCATGCTCAGAGCTGTAAGACAGACATCAGTATATGTTCTCTCCCATACTAATATTAAATAAATATTTGCAAAATCACTCCTACATTGGTAAGCTTCTTGTATGAGGTTCCTTCTGGTCTTCTGGCAGTGTTACAGCAGCTATTCATCACTCTCTTTAGAATTTCCATTTTTATTCTACTGAAATGTATTAATGTGGTGCTATGATATCCAGTGATTTTAAGTGTTGACAGTGCTTCTAAATTTATATGTTCCTGGTTTTTTTGAGATATCTGGACTTGAAGAAACACCACACCATATGCAGTGATCACCTAGCAGGTAGATAGGGTGAAGGTTTAATTTGTAGAGTTAAATGTATATAGTTCGATAATTATTTAAGTTATTATTAACAAACAGTGCATTCATAAATAAATACCATGTAAATGAAAAATAAATTAATAAAAAATGAAGTAATTATTAAAGATTGACATTAGATATTTATAATTTAAGTATATTAGTACTTTTATTGATTCAGTAGCTTCACTGCTTGTAGGGTATATGGCATCTGGACTGACTTTTTATCACAGCCAGGTCTACTTTGATCACTGAATTTGGTTAAGTATTTTCAGGTAGGAATGCTTTCACTGAAAATGTCATTGTCAAAAGTGTAAAAATTGAAAAATACTCTTTGAAAATTTCATCAAAACTGCTTTTGCAATCTCCCAAATATGCAAAAAAGGTCATATTCTGTGTGAGAAAATAATCACTAAAGGTTTTGAGTATCATTCTGAGTATAATAATGTATGTAAGGTATGTCTTATATAAAATTGTATATACCTTGAAAGATAAATGAATCAAATCATAGGCTAGAAATGACAGAAGAAAGGAGTTTCAGAATCCCAGTTCTTTTTAGGTACATCAGGAATTCAGAAATTGCAGGAGTTTTAAACTGTTGAGCTGCTGTTGAGGCTATGTGAAGCTCAGCAACGCAAAAGCTAACATGCAGCTTAGTATGAACATCATCAGTTAATTACAGCCATCCATTAAGGGCAAAAAAACAGAAGTACTTCGTAATTGCGGCGTTATATTGACTGAGGATGGGCTGGTTCCATGAGTAATAATCCAGCTAATGCGTTGGAACAGCATCATTGCAAAATGAGTACTTTTAGTTACTAATCAGTAGCCTCTTACACACATTGTGCTAAAATATTCTGTAGTAAAAACAGCCTTCAGCAGCGATGCCACGGTGGATTGAAATGTTAACGTATTTTTTTAGGCACTGGCTGAACTGGATATTTAAGTGCCTGTCTTTAACCTCATAATTAAGCCCATTTTTTGTTTGCAAAACACAGAGACAAGTTCTCACCGTGCAGATGTTTAAATCTTGTGTTCTGCAGTATTTCAGAGGTACGTTGTGCTCCGTCCAACCCAGTAGTCTTTTCAGTAGTTGATTTCAAGAGCAGAAAATATGTAACTGTAAAGGCCATTTAGTTTAAAATAAGCGAAGGAGATCTCACTATTTCTCATGCAGATTAATTGATTTGAAAACAAGGTGCAAAGCTACATGAGAATTTTCATCAGTAACTATTAAAACAACTACGTTTGAAAATAAAACTAAAGAAAACACTGACAAGTTATATAATTACTGTACTATCAAATTTATGTTAAGAAATAATAACAAAGATTGGTAAAACTTCAGTGAATTAAACCTACAATAGGCACTATATTTTCCACACATAAGCACCTTACGCAATTTGCAAATTTGCGAGTTATGTGTGCACATATCACGTTGTTTTAATAAACTGGTAGCAAGAATTTCTGTATGGAAACATACTGCCTGAATTATTCTGAATTACCTGAATAGATTCTTTGCTGTGTAAATTATCTTCATTAAGTGTTAGTGGGGGATCTGGTCAAAGAACTTCAAGAGCAACATTACAAGGCGGAGACAGGTCTGGGATGAAGAAAAACACGTAACTCAACATGGTGCCTCATATGGACTATCTCTGTTTCAAAAATCTGGTTTTAAACAATGGTTACAATTCAGATATATGGGTGAAATACCACATGTAATTAGTATTCTGAAATCAGATGCTTTTATAGTTACTGAATCAGTGTGTCTGCACGGTCATCTGCCTGAAGCTGGCCTATTACCAACTCTCTTTTTTGATAGATCATATAGGAAGTCTTTACATATAGCCTTTTAGCACTGTGGACTTTTAAGACTAAAAAAACCCGTGTCCTTGTTATGGGGAAAAAAATTAATTCAGATAGTTTTGTTCTGGAACTGACTGAAAAAAAACCCTAATATACATTTCTTAGAAACAAATGCACATAATTTGAAAACCACAAAAAACCCCACAAACAAAAAACAGTTAGAGATTATTTGGTAAATAAAGAAAGGATTACTCAAACATAATTGCTAGTAAGTGATTAATTAGTGGACTGTGTACAGCCAATGTAGATGTACACTGGAGAAAGATGGCCTGATAGACGGACTGTGATGTACTACTCAGTGTCTGTGGGAGTAAGTGATAATTAGAAGTAGCCTGCGTAAATAGAAAATATGGGAGGTGGCTTTTCACCACCAGAATTTCGTCTGTCAGCTCTTGCTGAGTTGCTCAGAGCTAAATGTTGATTCAGTCATGCAAGATGTAATAAGTAAGATCGTCCCACTTTGCAGGAACTTGTGTAAACACAGATAGGAAAATATTGCCTCTAATGTGTTATGATTTTTTTTACTGTATGATGAGTTTTATTGACATGTAATGGGAAAAAAACCACAAATCCAAGTATACTAACACATGTCAAAGAACAGTTGAAAAGGAAACAAATATTAAAGGCATTGACAGAGATTTGTTCTTATTTATCCTTAACTTATCTTGAACAAAAATATTAATATACACAAATATAGTTTGAAGTTTTGTTGCTTGTATTGAGTTAGCAATCATATAAAAGTAGCTACTATACACCTACTAAGGTATTGCAGTAACATTCATGAAAAATTACACATTTCTTCATGTCTTTGTATTTATAACGATCACCAGCTATAGAAAAACATTATTAAAACATGCATGCAATACAACACACATCTAACTTGGAGAGGCTATGAAGTCCACATCTCCACATCTGAGAACACTTGCATGTTTTGGAAGGGTTAATAGTTTCTCCCAGCAAAGTTTGATAATATTTAATAAATTGGTCTGACTTCAAAAAATTTCTAGTTAACACACTTTATATTCAATTCTATTTGATCTTTTAAAATAGTTTTTATTTTCCTGTGTATTTTCCCTTGCAGTAATTATTAGCTAATTCATTTGCTTAACTGTAAATTTCTTTCATGATTTGTTTTCAACCAGGCCTGCCTTGAACATCTCACTAATACATGGGTTAAAAAATAAATAAATACATTTCTGAGCTGCAGATGTAAACAGCACATAAGAGCATTTCCAATTACTCTGCAAACAGGTTCAGTTTCTGTAAATATGTTTACCACGCTCTACTGAAGTACAGTGAGATGAACTGCCTATTCTGAGTTATTATAACTGGAATACTGCTTGCAGCTGAAAATGTGCATTTTATGTCTGTGTATACGTGTGGGAAAAGGAAGGGCTTGCTTTTTCCTGTTGCACTCTTACAAAGGCAAGCACGTTTCTGGATTGGGTTGGGGGTTTTTATCTTAAGAAATGACAGATTACAGGAAATCATTGCTTTGTCAGGTAGTGTTGTGTTTATGAAGGTCATCGGTGCTGCAAGCTTGAGTTGCAGTCACATAAACATGGTTCAGCTTTCCCAATCTGAGTGTCATTTCTTCATCTTCTAGTTGTTTGTTTGTTTGGGTCTTTTTAAACTTTTTTTAATCTCTTTTTTTTTTTAATTTAGCTAATGAAACCTTTATTTAAAATCATAGAAATATGTTGCTATAGTTGCACTTTTTTAAAAAAAGTTTGCACAGAGATTATTATGGATGAGATCTAAACTGTAAGTGCCTCACAAAAGGTTGATTTTGTGGGTACTTTATTCTCAGAAATGCCCTGTGATATTACAATTACTTCTTTCTGCTTTTTTCTTGCTTCTTTCCAAGCGGACAAATTTCACTCTTCTTTGAGAATTATACAAATCTTGTAAAAGCTTTTATTATGGAGCACAGTGTCGAAAGGATTAATATCAAATGACCATACTAGGTTGTTCAGTTGAGATGTGATTTGCTGGCTGTTACGCTGGGAACGACCACAGGTTCTCTGATGTCGATCTGTGGATTAACAGGGCAGGAGCTGGGTGAGTTGTGGTTTCCTCAGCTTTTTCCTGAAGCCCTCATACTGTCCTTGATGAGCACTGGCAGATGGGGATGGCTGGCTCTGAACTCCATCATAGCCCTCAGGCTACATCTCCCCCTTATTTTCTCCTATATCATTCATCCTCCTCTCACCTCTTATGTGAATACCAGAAGACATTAACTGTTCAAGGTCCAAGAGGAGATACAGAAACTTCCATTGCTGGTCCCGTGCTTGGTGGAGCTTCTCCTTGCAGGTCTGTCCCCAGCACCACAAATGAAACAGAGCGTGCAGGGGACAGCTGCTACAACTGGTCAAAGCAATGTGGTGAAAGATGCTGGTGCCAAGTGAGAGAAGCTTGATGAGTTGTTCAGGAAACCTGGACACAGTGGGAAGTCCCTCGGAGAAAATGTGTTTTCCTTTAGCGACAAATTTAGAGTGTCTAATGTCTAATGAATGTGTATAACATGTATGCATTGCTGTTACATATAGTCTAATATTTATGGCTTCTAACTATTCAGAAGAGTGGCCAACAGACTTCTGTGGAATGTAGGCAGAATTAAAATGGGCTAAGGAGTAGGACAGGTTTTTCAAAATCAGGTTTTTTTTTAAGGGAGAATCATGCATCATAAAATTCAGTGTTTTAGTTGCATGAGAAAATGACAAGTGAATAGGACCACCACATCTGTTTCAGCTTTCTGTTGAAAGCAGGGCTTTAGGTTAGTTTATCAACAACCCTGTCTAGCTGAGCCTTGAATGTTTCCAGTTTCTGGTGACCTTTTTCCGATGTTCACTGGTCCTCACAGTGAGGAGTTTTTTTTTTTTTATATTAAGTGGGTATTTTCACTGATCCAGTTTCTACCTGTTGCTCCTGGTTTTGTCATTGTGCATCCTTATGAGAGCGTACCTTCATCTTCTCTATCAGCTACTTGTTAGATATTAGAAGCCATCTTTTCTGTAGACTGAACAAACCCAGCTACTTCAGGCGTCTTTATTATGTCATGTTCTTCAGTGCTTTACTCATCTTGGAGACCTTCCACTTTCGTGGAGGACCCTTGGTGGCCTTGCTAGTTTTTTCATTTTCTCTCTTGGACTGGAATTACCAAAGTAAAGCCAGTGGAACATGTTGAAAAATGTAGACTGCTAAATGCTGGAGAAAAGCTGGGGAGTGAAATGGGATAGGATGAGGAGAAGAGAATTAACTTACAGTGTAGTATTAATGGTAAGGCAAAATATGTACTTCTCTGTTGTGTCTATGTGTTTCAGACATAGTGCCCCTTGTCCCCTCTCAGCTGGTGTGTAAATAACTTTCAGGGTAGAAAGGGCTCTTCTCAGCATTTCTTGAAACCAGTATTAGCAGATCCATTCCTACAGAGAATGGTGATCTTTCTGTCCTTAAAACTGCATGAGTCATGGTGTTTTATTAACCTAGCAATCGTGCATAATTCAAAGAAGCATGGCCCCCACGTCACCAGAACGTGTGATTCATCATGAAACACAGGTATGCCAAGAAGGCATAAAAATGGGAATTAAAAAAATGAAGACAGTAATTAGTCCTGCTGAGGTGGGAATTAATAGGTCATAGATTACTCATGAGGCTGTATTGCTGCTCATTCCAATGCTTGTGTTTCCCATGTGTGGTACTCTGCATTCTCAAGGTGTACCAGCTGCTTTGCAGTAGCCTCTTTGCACAATTTGGATGGTATTAGGAACTGGAAAACTAGCAGAAAGTAATATACCTATTTTTCTAAGAGCATCACCTACCATTGCTCTAGATACCTGTCCTTTGGTGATCTGTTGACAGTCAAGTGTGTCCTCCTAAACTTTTCCTGTCTTCTGGGATGAAACATGCACTTCTGGTTGGGGCTGCAGTGTTGTGTGTGCTCTTTTGAATCTGCAGCTTATGTTTGGATATGATGCTTTTTCAGTTGCTAGTGGCTTATGACCCATGTTCTATGGCATACTTAAAATGCAACTAGCTCATAGTCTTTAATAATGGGTTACTTTTCAGAGGGAAAGAATTATAATAAAATCGTCTAAATACTTTTATTATCATCCTGCTACTAAATGTAGTCCTGGTGTCTTCTTTCCATTAGAAATCTTAGTCTCTGTATGCTGTCATCTTGTCTGCTTTTGCTTGAAATGCTCTCAATGTCTTTGTCAGCTCCACCACCCCTTTATTGTTTGTGGGTAGTCCCTAAGGAAAAAACCAACACTTTATCTGTCAAACACTGTCTTTGGTCTGTGTACCATTCATTGTTCATGGGACGTGACAGATATTAAGTGAACCTCTAATGGTTAAAAACAAAGCAAAAAGTGCAATTCACTTATACAAGCACGGAAACCAACGGGAGAGAAGAACTGAAATAATAAATGAACAATCAGAGTTCTAATTTTTGTCTGCTCTACATTAGTGTAGTGTTTTGTTCTAAATGAAAAACCACTATAGAAATAATACACTAGCTATTGTTTATCTAGACAGTACTTGGTTTCTTAATTGATTTGTTCTCTTTGTTTATAATGATAGATGCAAAAGGCTGAGCTACATCAGCAGTATGAGACTTCAGGTCCAGGTGATCAGCCTCTCTGGAACAGAAGCCGTCTGTTGCCTCTTCAGTGTTGGGAACTTTGCAAAGCTTGCCTGACAGAAACACACGTCTTTGCACTGAGCTAATTCAGCAGCAAGCATTTTCATATGAGTAAGAAAAATGCAGAGGATATTTTCAGGGCTGCATCCAAATCCATCATAATATAGCAGAACATTCAATCATTAAGTATCTTCCTTATTTAATAAGCAAGAAGCTTGTTTGTTTAGATAAGTCAGCCTGACATCAGGATGAAATACTCTGTAGGAAAAAACCCCACAAAAACAAGCTTTGTGTCACCTTAGTATCATTGGTAATTCCCCAAATGCTAAGGGATATGCTGAACATCAGCTTAGTTCTTTGAAGGGATCAGACATGAAAGTAGACAGTAGGAATAATCCCTGGTCATCACGCTGGGGGAGGAGCATTTGGTTGACTTATTTATGTGCTGTGTGTCCTAGTCCAAGAAAACAGTCCTAGAAAATTCATTGTAAATTTAGATATGTGCATAAACCCACCAGCATTTCATTGTTCCCATGTCTAAATTGTTGTGCCTAGAAGTAGTACCCATCTCTCATACCCTGGAATACACCCATATGCGTCATCTTCTAGCTGTGTGTTTGGGGAATTTTCAGGTGTGAACTGTGTTTTTCTGAGGACCCAGAGAGTGGTGGTAATGGAGTTAAATCCAGTTGGTGGGTGGTCACAAGTGGTGTTCTCCAGGGCTCAGTACTGGGTTCTTGTTAATATCTTTACCAATGATTTGTATGAGAGGATCAAGGGCACCCTTAGTAACTCTGCAGAGAACACCATGTTAGGCAGGTGTGTTGATCTGCTTGAGGGCAGGTAGGTTCTACAGAGGGATCTGGACAGGCTGGATAGATGGGCC
>VZZY01021082.1:0-29035 GCA_013400335.1 Eurystomus gularis | reverse complement strand
ACCTCAAATACTGGGTTCCGTTTTGGATCCCTCACTACAAGGAAGACATTGAGGTGCTGGAGTGTGTCCAAAGAAGGGCAATGAAGCTGGTGAAGGGTCTTGTGAGGAGTGGCTGAGAGAATTGAGGCTGTTTAAGCTAGAGAATAGGAGACTCAGGGGAGACCTTTTTCCTCTCTACCACTATTTGAAAGGAGGTTGTAGTGAGGTGGGGGTCAGTCTATTCTTCCAAGTAACAAGCAAAAGGACAAGGGGAAATGGCCTCAAGTTGCTCCAGGGGAGGTTTAGATTAGATATTAGAAAAAATTTCTTCCCCAAAAGGGTTGTCAAGCCCTGGGACAGACTGCCCAGGGAAGTGGTAGAGTCACCATCCCTGGAGGTGTTTAAAAGCTGGGTAGATGTGGCGCTGAGGAACATGTTTTAGTGGTGACCTGGCGGTGCTGGCTTAATATTTGGACTTGATGATCTTAAAGGTCTTTTTCAATCAGAACGATTCTATGATTCTGTGTTTACTGAATGGCTTTCATAGTCTGTGATGGCAACTTCACCCCATGTTGCTTTTCCAATTATTTTTCTGTGATTCTTGGGTTGCACAGGGAGCCTATTTATTTTATGAAGTTTGGGAAGTCAACCCACACCATTTTCAGAATTTATCTGTTCAATTTTTTGACAGTCACCAGTAATCTTGTGGATAGCTATTATTGCTGTCCATGGTGTGTAGCAGAGTCTTGCTGAGTACAATGTCCAGAGATGTCTTCATTTTACCTGATCTTTTTAAGTATATAAAAAAAAATTAAAAGGGGATGGAGGTCAATTATATATATTAATAAAAAAATCCAAAACCAAAGATTGCTTTATAATGTCAGTATATTTTAAAATAATCTACAGACGGTATTTTGAATAAAGACATATAGTTATATCTTTATAACTTAGTGTGCTTGGTACAGGTGCATTCACCTTTTTCTGTATATTTAGGAAAAAAAAAAAACAGTGCTACTTTTCCAGAAATATTGTTTCTAAATCAAAATTTCTGGAAGTAATATGTAATAATTCACTCTTAGACAGGCACAGTCAAGCATTGAAATGCATGCACTGGATAAAATCGGACTCCATCATAAAATCACAGACTCCACCTCAGAATCATTGAGTAAACTAATGAAGCTAAACAACTCTCTCTTTCGTAGACCACCCTCTTTGTCTGAACTTAAACAAAGCAAGAGTGAATATAAATATGAAGTTACCTCATTGCAGTAGGGCTTCTGAAGGAGTTGAGATCAGATTAATACAAGACAAGGGAGGACCACTGAATAAGGTTGACTTGGGGATATCTGCTGTACTGAATTTTTTATACATATATATATATACTCCTGTATTGTACTTCAGGAGTCACATTTCTTCAGTTTATATGCAGGAACTACATTGCTCCTGAGTGAAAAGTGTCTGCGTGCATGTGATGAACAGCTGAATGTATGTGCTTCCATATAGCTGAATGGGGATGTAGTGCCATACTAAAAAAAAAAAAAATACATTTTTTTCGATATGTGAAAGAGATGCAGAGTAACTTTTCCAGTAAAGATCTTCATCCTGCTGAGCTGGAGCTTTCTCAATTACAGAGTTATTGGAAAACACCCCCATCTGCAAAACCAGGAAAAGTTTGCACGTGTTTTCAGGACTTACGAACTGAGATATTAAAAACTGAAGGAATAAATAACCACAGTTCTTAGTAGTTATATAGACCATGGGTCTATGTGGTACATGCCTTTATGTGATCACATTCCTAATTAACTGCTCACTGAATATAATCACTTATTTGATCATCAGTTAGTGCCAAGGCTCCATTTAGTACAATATCATCTCCCCGACTGCAGCTAATCATAGATATTGAAATGGAAAATGCAGCAAAATCTCTAATAGGCTTTTATGGCGTAAAGGATCCAAAGGTAAAAATACCAAATAGAAACCTTAACTTTGTAAGTTATTGGCATAAGCCCTAGGGCTTAAGGGGTTTTTAGACAGTTATAAGGATTTAGATGTCACTGCTGTTGTGTCTTCATTTTATCTAAGGAATCTTACGAAATCATGGGAATTAACAAGAACATATCATTAATTCCATTTTGTTACTTTTCTTTACATTCCTTCCAATATAACAATATTCCTTTGGTGCTGGAATACCTGCTATTTACTGATATAATATATTTTTACCAGCCCTGGTTCTGTTATACAGTAGTTATAGCCTTGGATCCCTAATTGACACCATATTGCAGTTAAAAGGCCTGACTAATTTAATAAACTATTTTCCTTTCCATACAGTAGTGCAGTGCATGAGTAGCATGAAGATGTTTTTGTTTTGTTTTGCGAGCGTGATGCTGTGTTTTGTTTTGTTTTTTCTTCTCCTTTCCTTTTAATTTTAAGGATGTTTTAGTTTACAAGTGACCAGTGTTAAGGATATGTTGGATTTATCCTAGCATAAAGGCAATCTGCAGAAGTGAGAAAAAATAATTAGCGTGTGTATACAATCCCATTGCATAGGATAGGCATCAGAACAATATTGGTTAAAACTGGTCCATTACCTTCTCTGAGAAAGAACAGCTAAAAGCACCCTTGTGTCTCATAGTCTCTGCTTACGGTCATGCTTGCTTTGCCGCTTTAATATTTCATTAGTTGCTTTGTTTTTGTAGTGTGTTGTTTTTAACTGTAAGGCATATCAATTGTTCAGGCCACTGAGCACCTCATGGAAAGTGTGGGACAAACTCAGTTGTTTGCTATTATCATGATGTGCTCAGTCAAAGCAAATTAAACGTATTGTGGTATAGAAATTACACAGCAGAAACAAGTATGTAAGGATTACAAGACATTTAGATCTGAGGTTTGGCTACCTCATTATTCCTTTAAGCACCTTTTTACTAAATCTAGCTGCCCTTAAGTTTTATAACCCAATTACTTTGGTAACCAACTGCAAGTCGTATGAAGAGATGCGTTGCAAGTCACTGCACATGAATGTTTTCAGTGGCCCTTGCATAACTTCTCCCTAAGCAAATCAGGTTGTCCTACTGGATTCTGAGGAAAATATCTGTTTTTCTGGAGTTTCATCTGGGATAGGTACTCCACAAGTTTGCTGTCATAGATCACAGCCAGACATTTGAGGGGAAAAGGACTTGATCCCTTGCACGTTTATTGGCATCTTAGATGTCAGGTGCAATCTCCTGTTGTCACAAGCACTTTTCTATCACTGTGTACTCAACAAATAACTTCTTTGTGTGTAGTTTATTTCTGTCCTATTCTAGGAAAACGTAGGCTAAAATATCTGTTGTTTCGTGCTGTTCAGTACTTATTTCAGAGACCTAACAAAAAACCCGCACCTCCAAACCATTCCTAGCTATGACCAGAGTTCCTGAAGTGACCTTGCCCTACCATTTTTGCTAGTAGTGGCAGCTGCTCCCTGTATCTACCATCTGCCCTTTCCTGCCATCACCTGCTTGTAATCCACTCAAGCATAATTTCTTCTTAAACAGAAAAGCCTGTGCTACATGGTGCCTGCTGGAACCGGAGTTAGGTTATTCTAGGTGGGAAACCAGGGATGAGGAAGGGATAGAGCTTCCATATTCAGGATGGCCAGGGCAGTGTAGCTTAGGCAAGAAAATAGACTTAGCCAGTGCTTGTCCCTGATGTCCAACAGAGATGAGAGGGAGGTACCCAGATTTTCCTGCCAGACACTAAGGCACTTGGTGATGGGAGGAGGAGGTATTTTATCAAACTCTACCAGTTTCTTTTCTCTCTTCTTGCTTGGAGAGGGTTTTGCTGGGTTGCGTGTTATTATTATTATTATTATTGTTGTTATTATTATTATTGTTTTGTTTCTTTTATCCTGAATCCTTTGTGTTTTCTTGAATATATCTGCTTGTAGGAAATGAAGATTCTTCACTTTATTGACAGGGCCTGAATGAGGCTGCAGAATCTCCGTAAAATGTGGCAAAACATTATCTAAGTACAGATCAATAACACCACAGTAACTAATGAAATTTTATGGAACAAAATTGTACTAAAACCTCATTATCCCTAGACTTGACGTAAGTAATTGAATATCCTGATTTTCTTTTGTGAGGGTCATACACTGCAGGTAGGAGAAACTGTCAGTCTGCTCTGGAAAGGAATCCTTGTAAACTGAAACGTGCTTAATGTGGTTTCGCTAGACTGACATCGTCTGCTCTGCCATTTCCCATTCCGTGAACTGAAAGAGAACTAGGCTGTTGTTTTAAAATGCAGTTTTTTAGGAATATCTTAAAAGGATACAGGCTTTTCCTGAAACTTAAAAAAGTTATTTATTAACCTATTTACTTTTGATTGTTATGACCTGGTTTCAAAGAATTACTGATCTGCCTTGTCAAGTTTCTTGTCTCCCTTTGTAAACATCTTGAAATTATAAAGCATGTTAGGCCATTTTTAGTGTGGACCCACAGATAGCACGTCCCTCAGGGCTAGAGGGAGGTTGTCAAAGAAACGTAGACGTTTATTGATAAGAAAGTTCCGGCTGTCTAGGAGGTATGAAGAATGCCTGTTATTTTCCATTTTCTGAACAAACAAGCTTTATTTATAGCTATTCCCACTTGAGGGAATTCAAGAAGGTAAAAAAAGTTTGGAGAATGGCTCAAGAAAAGTTGTAGTCTTTGGGGTTTTGCAACTGCACATGCTTCTTAGACACCAGGTTCTTAATCCAGCAGATAATTAACCCGGGAAAAGTGTTCATGGCCTCTCCAGTTTTTATGTAAACTGTTTTGTAATGTGCCTGGCATTACTCACAACCCTACCCCAACTTGCTTGACTGTGATATATTCATCCTCTTTCCTATTCTCTACTGTCGGTGAGCTATCTCATACATCCCACAAATAGGTTTGTCTGACTGCTGACCTCTTGGGATATCCTCACACTCATGATGTAGGGCACAGCTTCATCATGCTGACTTTTGTATTCTCCCATTGTGTAAAACATCTCCTAACGCAGTGCTTTCAGTCTCCCAATGATGCTCTTTTTCTATGTTCTTGATTGGAAGGACAGCCCTTGATGGGGAGTGGGATGTAATGCAAAGCAGAGTAGGAGGACCTGCTGCCGCATATGAGCTTGAGGGCTGTGACAACAAACGTGCAGTGATCAATAGCTCACGTACTTGCTCACTTTATTTCTTTAACATTTTTCCTGCTTAAAATGAATTCTGAACAAGTTTCCTCCATGTTCTTAGGAGGGTTATTAAAACCCCTGCTGCACCACTGGTAGGGAAGTTGCAGTTAACCCAACTGCAAGGGAAGTTTGACTCTTGAGCCAGTTTGTCCGTTCCTGATATGTTTCATACTTAGGCATTGAACTGTGATTCAGTTGTCTACTGAGATGAGAAGGTATGTCACAGGAGGTGCCTTTTGAAAGGCAGAAATAAAGCGTAATTGCCATGTCTCAGTAAACACAGGATCGGCTTAATCTGCTAAACACAAGACAAATTCTGTGTTCTTTGAAAACGAGTCAATAGACTTGCATTGACTCTTGCTAGCTAGGAGACACACAGCATGAAATTATCACGCTTTTATAATGCTTCTTTCAAAGAACTTGTGGAGTTCATTTAGGGATATATGTTGGCAAGTACCTACAGACGAAGTTCCTGCTTCATCTACCTCAGTTTTGTTTCTTTTTTTCATACTTCCTGAAGTTTTTTTAGGTACTGTCCAAATTCTTTCCCATTTTAAAATACACTACAACTTGCACTTCACAATTTTCAGATCTCCTCTTCCTTCTTTTTCTCTGTTGCATTTATCATATTATGTCAAAAGTACATTATTGATAAAGCACTAAACAGTGAAGAAAAGGTGATACTGTGCCTGTCTTTTCCAAGCAATGCGGTAAATCTGGTTTATAGTAGCTAAGTTTGTGATCCGAGACATCAATTAGTATAAAAATTGTCAGCTTAAATTCCGTTTTTGCTCTAGAAATATTAATCCTATTTCTAGGATTTTGCCTCTGTCTCTGGCTTTAAATAAAGGTGACACAGAGCTAGTGAAAAGCATGCTGCTCACTGCCTGCTGCGTTATCCTTCCATGTACTGGTGGGTCTCTCAGAGTACAGGACTATGAAGATGTATCTTGAAGGCTCTCATTTTAAGCATCGAAATGTGAAGTAGTTTTCAGTACCTCAGGTCAGTTTTTTCTTGGCTTCATGTTCAGCTTTTGCAGGCCTTCTTTAATGCACTTGTGCTGCCAGTTCCATAACCACTGAATATTTCAATTTTTATTGGTATGTCAAAGTAAAATGTGTCCTTTCAGCAGCTGTAGATGTAATGGTGTGTTTTATTTACATAAGAAGGGAAAACAGTGTACTGGAATTGTCCTTTTGGTGGTGACAGAAATGTACAGGTCTTACTGCATTGGTGTCAAAACATTCTGTATATGCTTTAAAATACGCAGGAGTTGTGTCGTTTCACAGCCGGGTTTGTTTTCATTTGAGGTAAAGAATTTTTTGTTTGGTGATAACACTGTCTTATGCTAACAGTCACTCCATGCCGATATTAGATTCCAAGGGTAAAACGCTCTTTGATTTCTCAGCTGAAAATACTAAACAGTGAGGGGCTGTCCCAACATTATTCACACAATGGGAAGTTCTTCTGATATTAAACTTTTGCCTTATTTCTTTTGTTGTCTGTGTCTTTCAGAACTGTATTTCAAAGCACGGCTTCAGGAATATTTTTCTGTCCAAGTACTCGCATTCACCTTCACAAGGATTGTGCGTATTCAGTTTTCTTGGGGTAGTGATGGACTTTCAATGTTCAGATTCTTTGTAGTAAAGGAGTTGTGCTGAATGCAAGTGGTTACACTTCTTTTAATAGCTTTTTTTTTGTTCAGACATTAAAGGTTTTATCTGCATTGCAGATTATATTAGGTGGAGCAAACTCATTAATTCCTTAAATATATGTTTATAGAAGAGAATAATCTTTAAGAATATTTTTAGATTAGATAGTCTATACAGAGAAATCCTGGTCCAGCTATTAATAGGAGTTTGGTTTTTATTCAGTTTCAAGGCTGAAATATCCCTTGCTAAGTATTTGTGCAGTTTCTTAAGTATTTTCTCAGTTGTGTAGTTCCTGGCAACCAACAAAATAAATTATGGATGAAGAGAAAATGTGTTTTTATCCATTTGGTTAAACGGCAGTTCCATTTGGCTTGTTTACTTAAGGCATCCGGCATGGTAATAGACCTATTTACACGATGTAGACAGTGTATAAGAATCGTAAAATGTGTGTTAAGAGGAGAAAAGGGAAGCAAGGGCAAAAATTAAATTATATTTCTAAATTCATGTGCTGAGGTCCTGTGCACAGAGTGGGGACAGTCTGACAGGGTTTATATAATCTAGGTCAATGAATTTGTTGTTTGCTTAGAAACTTTCTATGATAAAATATGAGCAAAACTTTTATTTTGATGGTTTTTGTGTTGTTGGGGTTTTTTTAACTTCCTAATATGCCTGTAATGTTATTTTTGAACCAGTTTTCTTAGCCGTATTAATAGTGCTTTTGCGTAGTAATTGTTCATTACTATAAAATGTCTTGCCAACATTTGCCAGCATATAAAGAATAGCCATAGAAATCTGTGCAATTAAGAAAAGTTCCATTTTTATGAATTTATCCTGTTGCCGCCTTTTGTTTTTTGTGTTTTTTTTTTATAATATGGACTGTGTCAGAATGCAACTATTAGCTGCATTTCTGGTAAGATTCCTTGATCGTCATTTGTTACACAAAATTCTCATTTTGTATAAATTCCCTTCTTCTTTGAACTGATACTTCTGTCAAAAGGTAATGATGAGCCGTTGCTGTAGCTCCTTCAGTTAGAGGTTTGCCTGCGATTGGAAGCCCCAAGACCTGCAATATTTGGGGTAACGGACCTACATCATCAGAATGTGATCCAGGCTGTGGGGCAAAGTAGATTCCTTTGAACCACTCTTCATTCATGCTGACTTTAGTGAAAATTTTGGGCAAACTACACCTTTACTACTGGTTCTGAAATGGTAATAGAAAAGTCAGGCATAAAACAAGAACGTGGGTTCAATCTTCAAAGGATTAATTTACATTACATACTTTGTAATTAAAGGAAGTATGTCTATAGGTACTTTAGCGTCCATAGGCCAGTGTGAAGAAGAGCCAGTATTGAAGAATAAAGAATTAATATTAAAAAAATTTCCTCATTAAATATAGATTATTTTTTTAATACCACCATATCCATGTGATATAGTTAGTGATGCTCTTTTCATTTTCGAATTTGATTTTGGTGTCCAGGCATTTGATCTTATAACTTTATTAATTATCAGATTAATGCTTATTTTACAATTAGAAAGTGAATTAATCTCAGTTGCATAGTTACTGGATGCACCTTATCTGCCTTCAGATGGCTCCATATTCTGTTATAAAAGGGAGATAAAGATTTTTATCCGCAAATCTCACCAAATTCTTTTGCATGTTGTGAACTTAAATTGCACTTAAAATGTGCAATCACATTATGTGGCTGCTGTTTAGGAACAGCTGCTTGCGACCAATTCCATTTCTTTAAGTGAGATAGATTACAGAAACAGCTGGCTATCACATTATTAGAGATTAAGTCTTAAAGACACTGCAATTAAAATAATAATCTTTTTTTTTTTTTTTTTTTTTCTGGTTATGGAAGTGCTGCTTAGGCTGTGGAGATTAGTCTTGTCCACAGTGACTTTATATTCAGAAATGACTGAATTTTTTAAATGGAAAAAGAAAAATATGTGACTCTGGTATAGCTTTTATAATAGAATCATTACTATAAATATTTTTTCTTTGTTTGAGGAGGCTTTCTATACCCGCAGAACCTTTAAGTGTCTGTGCTGTGGGCAGGTGTAGAGCTTTTGAGAACTGCTGTTCAGGAACCTTTGACCCCTCTCTGCTGCCACTAAAATGAGTGGAATGGAGTACAAAATTTGGATAATACTAAGAGGTTGTTAGTGTTATCTTTGCCATCACATTGATTTTAATTGATGGCAGACCTCGGGCACTTTTGCAAAGATGACTGTGTCATGCGGAAACTTATCTTTAAACTTACATAATCACACAGCCACCATCCTTTCTTGTGCTACTTCTGGGGGTTGAGTCATCCCCCAAAAATAACCCCGAATAGATCATGTATCTTGCATCCTTGGTATTCTTTGGGGCAGCTGTGTTGCTTGCTTTTCAAGTTCAACTGAAAATATTAGACACACACCTCTCAAGATGAATAGAGGCTGCTTTCTTTCCAAGGCTAGGCTATTTTCATTTCCCCTAGACGCCTTGTCTTCAGTGCTACCTCTTGCTTTATTTTTGGTGCAGCCCAGGACAGTCTGGAGTATGTTTTGGAAAGAGAAGATGCAGGACGAATGTGTTCTTTCTGGTTCCAGGCAGTGAATAAATGATTTGATTGTTCCCTGGAGAGCAAAGCAGCATGGCCTGCCAGTGAGCTTCAGGTTGCCTGCAGGACCTTAGGAGTGAGACCAGATGGGCTGGGAACCTGCCCAAGCCCTGGCTCCTGTGCGCTGGCTGCCTGCTGTGCCCTGTGCTCCCATCAGAGGCGTTGAGGATCACGCTCTGAGGCTGAGCCCTAAAGCGAGCCAGCGTTTTAGCCTACTTCTAACAGGCTAACTAGACCCTTGGGTCTTATGGCCATACTTAGTGCTTTCTGGTACAATAAAAGAGACAAACTATTCGTAGCGGTGAAAGTTGCTGCTTCTCTAGGCTGATAGGAAAGGCTGGTTCTGAATTCAGCCCTCTTCAGTCACAAGCGATGCTAAAAAGTGCTAAAATTTCCCATCATTCTGGATTCTGGTGTAGCGTTCTTATTAGCTACTCTGAAGGAGAAAAAGAAAAGTTACAAGGACAAAAAAATTAATCTTGCCTGTAAAAGAGATGGCAAAGGCATTCTGAACAGCCATCATATGATTTTTCAGATGCAAAATGTCAGCCTCCATTGTGGCTACGTTACCAGAAATACTTCAGCAGAGCTTCAGCCTGACTGTTTAGATTAGAGAGTGTTTGTTTGTAACTCTGAACCGTGGCAGAAATATATGATCGATATTTAGCTCGTGGAACTGTAATTTCTCATCTGATGACAGGTAATGAAAGATATTTTACTGCCTGAAACTATTTTTCCTTGGCATGCTAATAATCAGTCTTCTCCCAAGGCCCTTCTCAAAGGGCTTCCTGACATGACCTCTGGCTGCACCTGAATTATCGAGCTGCTGTTGTTAAGATGTACCTTCCCTAGAACTGAGCCATGGACAATGATGGTGGTCTGGAGATGCATATAATGTAGTCTGGTGCTCATGTTACACAACCCCGGTATTTCATTCCCGCAGCAAACAAACTTTTGAAGATGGTGTATGCAAAATAGATGAACCAACAAGTTAAATAGCTGTGACAGCGTGTCAAATGGTAGAACTGCCATAATTTCAGAAAGGGCAGTCACAAAGAGTAGAGGCAGTACTTAATGTTGGAGTCAAAGCACGTGGGATATAAATGCTTGTTCCAAGAGTCACAACAGAGTTATATGGGGATGCAGTGGCAGAGCTGTTCTTAACATTGTGCTGCTGTTTCTGCAGACAGGGAACAGTTTTGCTCCCATTAGGCCTAGATGAGGTAGATGCCTAAGACAATACAGTGAAAACTGTGGATATTTTCTGTAATTATCCAAGGATAGTCATGTTTAATAATTATTGAAATAAACTGTGGAAAATATTTGGAGTGTTGTTGTGCAAGAAGCCACATAGCATATGGCAGTCATCACCAAAGCACACTTCAATGACTGTAGGAGGGCTGTGAATGACACATTTTGTGTCCTAATATATTATATTTTCTTTATATATACTCAGTCCTTGGCTTTTTGTGGGACTTGGAGCCTGAATATCAGATGTGGAGCAAGCAGTGCAAAGTCTTAGAGGCAGAAGGGAACCGGCACATCATTTACTAAAGGTTTGTTGGTAACACCAACATGGATAAGCTGAATTGTAGCACATCTGTGCTCTACAGTGGGCTCACAGTGGAGAAACCTTAGGGTTACTGCAGCCCTCAACTGATATATCTGCGTGTTACAACACAGAAAAAAATGAGTCTGAGCATGGCATTGCCCTGCTGTGGCCAAGGACAAAATAAGTTTGTTGTGTGTCTTTTCCACTGTACTATACTATGTGGTAGCATGGAGGAGCATTCTGTAGGCTGAGAAAATTAGAGCTAGCAGGATATCCATCTATTTAACTAGATAGATGTTTATTGCGTCAGCATTACTGCATTTATTGCACTGAGATTTTTTATTTTTTTTTTAAGCTAATAAAGAGTATGATATTTACCTGAATACCAAAGTGACTTTGAGTATAAACAGATAATTTGTATCAAGATTGATGTTAACTACAGTGGTGCTTTATGACGTTTTTCTTTCCAACAATCTACCTCCTCCAGTGCTCCCAGTAGGTTTACAGTCATATGTCATCCACTATTGACCACTGCACCCACTCATCCACCTCTGTAATCCTGCTTCAGATCACAAGCTGCTGTGGCCTTATTCCCTCTCCAGGCAGGTGCCCAGCTCCTGCTGAGGTGCAGTGTGTGCTGAACAGCCTGTGGCCCTCGTGGGGACCTCAGCAAGGTCTTGCCATTCTTGATGGCAAGACCATCAGCAGTGATGTCTAGTCTCTGTGAGCAGCATCTCCTGCCTGGTTTTCTATTTCTGAATAAACCAAAGCTCAGATATGAGCCTGAGCATATTTTTAGGCCCAAAAAAATCTTATGACAAGTATTTCCATTTTGTCTTGTATGTAGGTACTTTTAAAAAAGAGATGATGTCACTGCTTTTAAATACAGCCTGTTCTGCAGGAAACATAGATGCTAGGGTCTGAAGAAAAGCTCTTTTTGAGTATTTGGTAGTCTTGTGATTTTTGGAGGACTCAGTTTCAAAATGGGAATGATACCATCCCTTCAAAAGAAAAAAATGCATGAACTGAAGCACATGGGAAGCAGCGCTGCAGTTAACCTAAAAATGTGGATATGTCCTCTCTTTTTAGGTTCACCTGGTTACAGACTTTGAGTTTATGGTCACTTCCATTTGTATTATTTACTTTGGAAATACACTTTTCATGTATTACCTTCCTTTTAGACGGAAGTCTTTTCTCCACCATGTAGAACTTGAATTCTCCTCTCCTGTGATTACTGACAAGACAGGAAGTAGTTCATACCTGGATGAGCAGTTTTGCTGTAGATACGTGTCTTTATCCATGACTTCATGGTGTTCTTGCAAACCTGAAATATTATACTAGAATATGTTTATGTTGAAGGAAGGCTTGCTCAGAACTGTTCCTGCAATGACCTGTTGTCTTTGGCAAGCCTCAGTGAAAAAGGCTGTGAATGCCTCTTGCGGAGAGACCCTCTCTGGTTTCAAATGACCATGTTAAATCACTTGGTGCTGCAAGATGTGACACTATTCACTTTTTGGCAGAACTCTCACTAGATGGTCCTGGCGTTGAAAGGTTTTTCCTGCTTTAACACTTTGGAAGTTTTGAAGGTTTTTTATCTCAGTTAAATGAAATGTCAAATGATGATTTTTTTTTAAATTTTTTTTTATTTTTTACAGAGTGGTTGAAAAAAGATCACATTAGATTAAAAACTTTTTATTTTGTTTTCAAATTTTAGTTTTTAACTGTTGTATAAACTGAAATAGGTAAATCAAACTGTTTTCAAATTAAAATTAAGCTTTTTGGTTTAACTGTTTAAATAGAACATTTTAACAAAACTGTTCCCCTTCCCTTGAAGTCTAAAGGTGGATCATAGCTGACAGAACAGAGGATTCTGAAGAAGAGTTTTAGCTTAGAGTATCTGGTTAGTCTAGTTAGAGTAGTTTATGCAGAAAATTTCTGGTGATGTGGCACTAAACAAGGCATAAGTAGCTCTAGGTCACCGTGTTCCATGCTATGACTCATGATGTGTGACAGTGATTTCAGAGAAGCCTTCTCAAGATGTGTCTCTGGAGCCCTAGCACATGCCGTTGTAATTACTTATTCCTTGCTTAGGAATAATGGTTAGGATACTGGGCAGGGAATAAAGGGTATTTGAACTCTCAGGTATAGATAGAAACTGTGTTTCAATTCCATGTTGGAGGGGTTTTTTATAACTTAAGGGAGAATAGGATGAAGTAAAAATAAATAAAAAACCCAAAAGACTTTTAAATAATGGTCTTCTAGTAATTATCACTCAGCAGTCTCTGAACCACTACAGATAATTTAACAATATGAACACAGAAGTAAATTCTATTAAAATCTTTCTACTGTAGCACTTAGTAACCATAGTAATGATCCCTCGTCATTGTAATACACTGTACTGGCAGGTCCTTGATAGTAGATGTTGACAGCTGCTGTTCAAACACACTGAAGATAAGCAGGGAACTGGTGAAGCTCCATTATTCTATAGCTGATAAAATTGTCAAGTCACCAAGTTTTGCGGTATGACTCATGATGTATGGCAACGATTTCGGAGAAGTCTCTTCAGCCTCCTCAAGATGTGTCTCTGGATCCGTAGCACAAGCCATGTAGGTACAGAAGCAGCATATGTCCAAGAGGGAGGCAGTGGGTTGCTATAGTGAATGTAAATGTTGAACTGTTGTTTATCTACTGCTAAGCTGCTTTGATGTTTATATTCACTATGGAAGTTCTAAATGTCTTTCCATAAACAACTGCAATGTGGTTGTTCTTTGTCTCCTTATAAGATCAGATTTTAAGGACTTTGTATTCTGTGATTTTTGACCATTCTTTTGTATTGGGATGAATTATTGGTGTAGTTTTTTTCACTGACTGAGCTGTGCGATTTCCAGTGTAGTTAATGATGCAGATCTTTAGCCCTGATAGAAGAGAGCATGGAACAGCTGTCAGCACATAGCTGGATCTGTGCTCCCTGGTTTGTGGCAACACGAGAACAAAGCTGCTGAACTTACTGCTGTTACTCAGAACCCAGAGGAGGTTAAAAGTGCTCCAGTTATTGTGCTACTAGCAGGAAGCTGCAGTGATGAAGGAGTTGTCATAGAAACTCCAAGGGATGAAATTTTTAACTTTTTCACATTGAAATTTACATTCCTGAATTGAGTTCCTATTTTGACTTGGCCTTTGGAACAACCTCCCTCTCTCCATACCACTCTACAGGGGAGCTACAGCTACAGGTTTTTCATGTCTCATAAGTGAGTTTCACCTTTGAGTTGTGGGCAGCCTGATACGTACTGCTTTCAGGGTTTTCTGAAATCTTCACAAAGTAAAGGAAGAAAAATGTCTTGATTAACGACTGGTGCCTGCACATGCAGTCTTCCTACCTTGTCATCGTCTTTGTGTCTCAGTTACTGTTGAGGTGATATACTTGAAAATATTTCTGAGAATTCTTAACTCTTGGACTAGGATAAGAGTAAGACACCACCTTTATTCCATAGCTTTCTAAATCTAGTCATTTGTGTCTGGTGCTTTACTAATGTGGAGGGTTGGGGTTTAGGGGAAGAGAGTATTACAGCAAGAGAAACAGAAATATCACCTCAGCTCTGAACTATTTGGTGTGGCTCAGCTTCAGTTGCGCTCATAGCATCGACTCCATCAGGATGGAAATGGATAACCATTCCAATTAAACACAAATACTAAAATTAAACACAAATATAAATTACATTCTCCAATACCCTTCATTCATTTTGTCTTCTTTTTTCAGTGGTTCTGTTTTGAGGTGTTTTTTTAAAAATATTTAACCTTCTTTGTTTGTTCTTTGTTTCAAGAGCAAATTTAAATAATTTCATCTTGAGGCACTTGTCTGGCAAGGCATTGATGTCCCACTTTTTACTGGGCTGTCTTAAAATCTTACCCCCAAAGAATCCAAACTACATTTAGACTTCCTTTGTTTTGTTCTAGTGTGGTCCTGAAGGCTTTCTGGCTTTGGGGGATTTGTCAGGTTAAATATAGGAAAAGTGTTTGTTTTTCAGGCATCATGTTGCACTACTTCTGAGGACATAGTATGGATGTTGTTGTTTGTCAGCTTTGTAACTGCTTTTGAAATCTCTCTTCAGGTTGGCCTTGAGCAGCTGCAGTAGTAGGATGGGATGAGATACACCGCATTAAGATGATGTATTGGAGAAGTAAAATATTGGAAGGAAGAATGAATTTGAAGAAAAATCTCAATGTCTTTTGGGATAGCGTTCACCTTCTAAAATTTTACTTTGGTTTTGTCACTTAAAACTAGTTGAATGTGCTGGACAGAATAACTTTCTTAAACTTCCAAGCATGGTGAAGTCATCTGAGAGTGCTAGCTTAAAGAACTTGATTAGGAAAATTAATAACCATCTGCAGAGGGTCAAAGAGATTTTGTGTAGCAGATGTTTGTTTTTTTCACCACCTTTCACTCCAGTCTCATCTCTGCTGTATTTCAAGGGAAATATACAGATGTTAAAGAAGTTCTGTTCTTTAGTGAACATCACTGGGCTATCTTCAGCCTTCTGGGGAAATGAAAATCTCTGCTTTTAGTAGAAGGATGTTTGATGCTGTGAATGCAAATAGGAGTGATCAACATTACTGATGGGGATCTTTTGTGAATTACCCATTTTTTATGTAGAAAACCTGGATGTGAGCTAAATCACATATGCTTAAAACTGAAGCTTGATGTAGATTCTCAGATGGATGTGCACAAAACTGCATAAAATGACTGGAAGAGAAAGACTCTACTAGGGTGGAGAAAGCAGACTGTGGTGGAAGTAGAGGTGTTGTATTGGTTAAACTCACCTCAGCACTTTACATCCTTCAGGCTCTTAATACGGTGACAAAAGAGAAGTAGCAAAAAATTTAACACTACAGATAGCGCTGTATAGGTGAAACCTGGAAATCATTCTCAATTTAGTCTCAAATCGTGAAATCTCCTGTATTAATCCAAAGCAACAAAATATTCAGAGTTAGCTGACCTCTGCTGAAGATCTCTCTGTAACAATGTCTGGCAATCCTTTTGTTTTCTCTTGATCCCACTAAAGCTGAAAATGGGATGAGAACAGCTGTTATTTTGTATTTAAGCTTTTCATTTGTAGTCTCTAAGTGCAAAGGAAGATATGAATTTAAAAAAGGAAGAGATTGAGACTTCCCAGGAGGTTTATTTGAGCTTTGGGATTTGCTAATTCATAGATATAAACATACTTGAAATTGTCAGCTGTGTCAACTGATATTTTTAATATCTATTATGAGGCCCTTAACGCTTTACATTTTTCATATAAGCAGCTTTGTACATAAACACATCTGCCCATATTTACAGTCTAATTTTTCATAGTGCTATTTGAGCCTCACAGTTCAGGCTAAAAACTTTCTTTTCTCCTCTGTTGAACAGTTATTTTGCCGACATTCTGCAAGTAGATGAGTCTGTGGCCTTCTCTTCAGAAAGATATTGTCTACAGAATCTGTCACCTCTGTTTTTATTCATAGATTTTATCCTTATTTTTTCAATCAAAATGTTTTCTCTGTCTCAGTGGTCCCCAATTCATTTCTAAAAAAAGCAGCCAAAGTCTATTAGAGTACTGAACAAGGTTCTTTCAATTTTTCAAACTTGCTTTTCTTTGGAAACCCAAGCAGTATGGGTAAAACTTCTATCAAGGTCATCATAAGTACAACTTTTTCATTTTTCCTACTCTTTTTGGATTCCTTCTTGGAATAGCTTGGCCGTGATGGTATATTGTATTTTGGGAGCAAATTCAGGGTTGTGGAAGTTTCTTTTTCTAGTCCAGCAGGAAACTAGCTCTATTCTCTTCTTTTCAGTGTTAGAGAAAGGTAGAATTGATCAAAAGTCAGTAGAATATTTCAGTTCTGTCAAAAGGTTTAAAATTTAAAATAGAATTTCATTTGGTTTTGAGCAATTGTTTTAAGTTGCATGTCATTAATTTCTGTCATGCCTATAATTCTTCCTTGAATTTATTCTTTATTATTAGCTTACTTTTCTGGCCAGCCTTGAAAATATAAATGAGTCAGATGAGTGTGCCTGTGCTGATGAGTCAAGATGACTGTCTGGAACGCAGGCCCAAAAGAACAAGGAGGATAGTGGTGATTTCAAAATGGTTATTAATGTGTAAGTAAGTGAGCAAAACTCAAAGTCATTCCACCTAACCAAGAAAGAGCTGTCAGACAGTAATGTATTTTTGTTTTTATGTGACTTAGGCAGAGATTAGGCCTCCACTACTTTGTGTATGGTATTTCATTATTTACAGACAGGTGAAAATTGAAACTAAAAACATTACATGTTGCTACAAATGATTGATTCCTCTGTCTTGACAACACGGAAGTGATCATTTGTCAAATTCTATGATTCAAAGTGCAGAAGTAGCTGAATTTGCAAGGTGCATTTTAATATAGCTGCCATGTTGGATGGAGCTCAGGTCACTTTAGATAATGCTTTGCCTTTGGTTATTGAGTGCAAAATTCTGGTACATTCTGTATTTACAAGATATCTTGATGAAAAATAAATAAATGAATATATACACCTGAACATATGAATGAATATAATTCATTACATTACAGATCCTGTGTAATATGCATATGATGATATTCTTTAATATGTAAATCAGAAAGCAAGAGAGAATTTTGGAATTTTAGATTGCACGAACAGATAGCTTATCTCCTGTATTCATAGAAGGTCTGGAATAAATCCACACACACTGAATTTCACTTTGCAGTAGTTAATTTTTTCACTGAAGACTGATGCATGTAAAAAAAAAAACATTTTCCTCTTCTTAAAGGTGGTGTCAGGAAAGCAAATTCTCTTTTCTAAAAAAAGATAATTGAGAGAGGCACATAGCTTTTTCTGTATTGGTAAACTCAATATGAAAGTGTTTTCTAACAGCTGTGTATGTTTTGATAATATAAGTACAAATGTTTTTGCTGTTACTTGATTGAATGGAAGTGTGGAATCTCCATGCTTGGAGGTAGTCAAAACTTGACTGAAGAAGGCTCTGAGCAAATTGGTTTAATGTTGAAGCTGGATCTGACATTGTATTTGTCCTAGCTTTGAGTTGAGGGTTCACCAGACCTCCAGAATCTCCCTTCCAACCTACATCTTTCTATTATTCTGTTTAAAAAACAAACAAACAAAAAGATGCAGGAAGCTTATAAAAAGCTTGAAAGGTTCTCCTATATCTGCACAGAGATTCTGGCTTCTTTCATGATTTTTTTTTTTTTGACAAATAAACAAATCCTTGGGATTAAAATGTACTGCAGTGGGAACTGAGTATTACATTTTTAAGTCAGTTATTTTGTGATCGTTTTCTAAGAAAGTAGGTCTTACCTTTTACACTGGGAGAGCTTGATCTTTGTAGCAAATTTACTCCTTGAAATTAAATCATTCTTGATTTCCATGTATGCGGCTATCTAAGATACCGTGTAGCAGCTTGTATTGCACTGTCTTAGTGTTGGTTTATCTCTATTTCTGTGATAATACACTAGAAATAAAACTCCAAAAGAATGTGATTTATCCAGGTCATATAGAAAGGCCCTTGAGGACAACTGTAAATTTTATCTTAATATAAGTATTCTTTGTGGAGAATTAGTGACCAAACATGCCATACAGAATACACTGACAATGTTTTCTGATATTTTTGTGGTTAGAACAAACTTATAATACAGTCTCAATACATAACTGAGACTGTATAAGACATTTTTGGAGATCAGCATTGCAAGGACTTCAAAGGATGTGGCCTCAGGTGGCTGTGAATGGGTGGTGGAGACACACAACCGTGATTTTATTCTTTAAAGGCTGTAGGGGAGCAGGAATGTACCTTGATAGGGAGAGCTTGAAAAGAAAGAGGGGGATAACAAAGCCAAGACTCCTTTGTTGAAACAAGTGGTGAAGGAGGCATGCTGTGTAGGAAAATGTCATCTGAGTGTTTATTGGAGTGGACAGCCTGTGTATGCTTTGAATCTGGATTCCGGAGAATGAAGCAGGTCTAAGTTTCTCTTCTGTGTCATTTGAAGTAAATAAATGTTTATCTGATGCGAGGAGATAAGTGTCCCTGAGAAATGGGAGCCACAGAGGCAGAGATCCTGCAGAGGCTGATCTTCAGCTGACCCTGCTGGAAGCTGCTGTGATGACAAAGGAAGACAGCAGATATATTGGAGGTGTTCTGTTAAAGTGGAAAACTGAGTTACTAGTTGCAGAAACTCATTTTTCTGCAGCCTGAGTTGGACACGTTAACTTACATATAATGCCACAATTTCCAAGCTAATTTGAACTGTCAGCAAAGGTCAACAGATAGCTGTGTATGCTTTCAACCATGATGTTGTTAAGTAGTGCTTCTGTAAAACAGATTCTAGCTGATAGGAGGAGGTGGACTGAAGAGATAGGAGCGTTCTTATAAGATGTATGTCTAGCCAGTGCCATGAGAAATCTGAAGTGGCTTGGATCTTCTGTACCAGTAGTACCAGATAGTATAATACAGAATGAAATGAAATTTGAGTAAAAAGGACAAAAGAATGATGCTAACACTTAAGTAGGTCATGTAAGAAGACATACTTCTTAAACCAAGTGTAGAGTGCTTCTATACAGGTTATAGACATATATGTACAAACATGAGGATTCCCTGCATGCCCAGGATACACATGGTATAAAGTAGTCCAGCTCTGTTTTAGACAAGAGAAGATGGAGCAAACTGTGTTGATTAGAAATGGCTAACTACATCAGTGCCTGCAATTGAATCTCTGTAGGTGAAATTCCAGGCATAAAGAAAAGGGAAAAAATATTAGCGTAAAAGAAAAGTACAAACCAGCCAGCTAAGATGGGTGCAGGAACTGAGAACCTAATGGAGAGAAACTTTGGGATAGACAATGCAGCAATAATGGCTGGTTTGATGTTCCCAGTATGAACTTGGTGAGTGTCATGATATGGAATGAGACAGAACTGTTGTACATTGTAAATGACTGAAGTAATATTCAAAGGGCTCACAAAAGAATGCTCTTGCTCTAGTACCGCGCAGCTCCATCTAAATTTAAGATGTAAAAATTAAAGAATCACTTTGAAGCAGTGACTGTAATGAAAAGTTGTTATACCTCAGTGCCAAAATGCTTTTGAAAAATTTCCTTAACAAATGCTTTTAATTAAACTGAACTAAATTGAAATTCAAAGAAAAGCTTCTACAGATTAATAACTAGTTAAAAGTTAGGAATTGAAGGTGAATAAATAATATGACTTGACCTTGGTCAGCAGAAATTGTGAGCAGAAATCTCAGACCATTAAGCAGTTGTATTGCAACAATGCAATTTGAGTAGAAAATTCTTAGAATCACAGAAAGTATGTTCATAAAGACAATGCTGGGTTTTATTACTGATGTGTCCACAGCTTTCAGTTATCTACAGTAAATATGAGATGCCATTAGTATCAACTAAATTAGATTCAACATCTGGTATCCTTTCTATGAGTCACCTGTTTTTGGATCAGAAGAAAGTAGCTCTGCCATCTTTCAGAGAGAGCACATTTTTAGCTAGGTAAAGAACCATGACTAGTCAGTTAAGATTATTAAAATGGCCGTTAGTAAGGATATGAATATAGGTTCAAAGGAAAACTGAAAATAACTCTTGTATTCCAATGAAGCATCTCTATGTTAACCAAAACCTTTGCTTTTAAAGAGAGAGTTCTTGATCAAAATCTATGACCTTTGCTGTTGCTTTCATCCTAGAACTGCCATCAGTGTAGTTGTGGTGAACATCACTACCACATAACTTCAAAATTCTCCCCTTCTCAGTAGGTGTTGACTAATTGCTAAGTGAGATATTTGAGTTTGGACAGTGAAGTTAATGAGGTTTCCATATACCTGTACTGCTTGTTTAGACTTCCCCCAGGTTTTGTGGAGAAGTGGCTTTATGCCTTTTTAATAATGTTGCCAGTGATGCAGATGTACGCTTGTGGGGTGTGTGGAACCAGCCCTTATGGGAGGGTGACATGGTTCCATCTCCTTCCAGCGCAGCAGAGTGATGGATTCAGGAAGGTTGAGCTGCAACCTGCAGATATCCCTGAGGAATGCAGATTTCCCATAAAGGAGCAATACTGTAACATCGTTTTCAAGACAGACCAGCTTTAGAAACAGAAGTAGTAAAGATAAATGTAGCTCAGACTTGGTTGTGTAGTTTGGCTACGCAAAAAGAAAGAAGGGGTGAGGGCTGGCAAGTAGTTGTGTCTGTGTGTACACTACTTAAGGCTTGCTTAGGTCAGGTTTCTCACACTTTCTCTCTCTACTTCTGATACTCACCAACATGGATTTCGACTTGGAAGCCACGAGCATGTGGGGTTAGAATGGGCTGAAGCAGATTCCTAGTTCGCGAGGAGGCTTAGGAGGTGTATGTCTGAGATGTTTCTTAATTTCTCTGAATGTAGATCAAACAGTCCTTCACCCTTTTCTTCTGACTTGGTAACTATGAGAATAATTACATTATTTGGGGGCAGTATGCTAAACTACAAGCAAGTATACTAATACCAACAATTCCATGTTTTGAAATGGTTTATATTAAAAATACAGAAGACATCGATTGGGAAGCTGTTAGTATTTCAGTGATGAAAAGAAATGAGTTGTATGATGCATTTGAGCAAAATGAACAGTCAGCACAAGGTCAGATTGGATTGAAGCCACTTTCCTTCCGTCAGTGCCCTCATTTAAGGCTATAGTACAAGGTAGCTGTCTCTGCATATTTTCTCTGTGGCACAATTCTTAAAAAAGCTTTCTGGTAATGAAAACTTGCAAGCTTCTGATTCAGCATTTCACTTTCCCCTTAAAAAGTCAGTTATATTAATATATTAATAATAGAAAAGAATAGTTAGTGGAAAGGTCTTTGTGAACACTGAGAAGATAAGAACTTGAGAGCCCATTTCTTACTGTGTAGGTACTTCTTGATGAAGAGATATATGTATGTGCTCGAGTTCTTACTTTACAAGAAGCATCCCTAAAATCCAAGAAAAACAATGGTACAACACAGATACAGTGAATATATGTAACAGAAATGCCAAAACTATGTTCAGGAGATGTTGTTCTTAATGTAAAAATCTATTAATTCAGTAAATGAATACAGTGGGTTGTACCCACTTCATTGAGCAGGAGGCAAAATTACAGTAAAAAGTCATTGTGAAGCTGGGTCAATGGAGCCTTATGAAGCTTAAAAAAGAACAATACAGCTGAATTTAAGAGCCTGAGTCTTTAGTTTCAAGTTCTGATATTTGCGTCTTAATTTCATATTCAGCTCCTCATTTCTGACTACCTGACAATAGGAATTAAGAGATGCAAAGAGATCTTGAAGAGAAGGATTTCTGAAATCACTGAGAGGTTCCTTGAAACCAGGGAGGGCATGATTAAAAAAAAATTGCTATCTTGAGACAATTGAGATTTTAATGGTGTTTTTAACTTTAGAAGTTGTTAATCACAGTGGACTAAATGCTGGAATGGGAGGAGTGACCTGAAGGTATTTCAGGGAGGGAGGTAATTAGGAGGGGAATTACAGAAACAACAAAGCCAAGGAGTTACCTGCTGCTTTTTCCGTGACCACATTTTGTTTCAGAACACCACTGTATGTTTTTCCAGCACACAGGTCTCCATTTACCAATTCTTCTCTTTGCAGTTATTTAGGAAACCAGATACAGGCAGATAAAGCTAGGTAGGAGGAAAGCCTTCCAGAATAATGCAAGGGGGTCTTCCATTAGAGAAGACCTAAGAAGCTATTTCTGCTGTGTGTCCAAGTGCTCTGTGGTGGCTCAAGTCAGAGGTGCTCACGTGGAGCTGCTCAGGGTCAGGCAGCTCTGCCCGCTCCCGCTTGAATAATGCAAGATGGTGCCCAGGGGCTGTGGTGTGTCTGGTCAGCTCTGTACCCCAGGAACTGAACTTTTTGGGGAGTATCTGTGTCAAGTATAGCTCTGAGGTTAGTGACGGTGCCTGCTCAGGTCTCTGTGTGTGGATGGGTCAGGAGCTGCTTGCTGGGTTTGCTATTCTGCACTCAGGTAGGATCTCTATTTAAAAGTACATCAGATAACTCCAGCAAAGCAGGATTTCAACAAACCAGTTTTGGCCCCAGAAAAAAAGTATTGCAAACTTAGGAGGAAAAAAATGGAAGAGTGTGGTTTTGAAACAGTATTTTAATGAGGGAAGGAACAAAAGCTCCAGCTTTTGAGGTGATGCCTGAGATAATAAGAAAATGGACTTGATCTTACTGTGGCTCTCTTCCAGCCCTGTGACCTTCACAACCTATGTGTGATGACGTGTTGTGCACCACGAATCCTGGAGTGACCAAGCTGATAAAGTCAGTCATTAGTATTTCCCTGCTCTGTGGTGGCTGGAGAGAGCATTTGTGCCAGAGGAGAGCTGAGCTGCAGGAGTGCAGCTCTGCTTCTCTGTGCTCTTGCCCGCTGGTGGTCCTGGAGGCACCCAAAAGTGGTCTGGGAAAGGACAGGCAGTTTTTACTTGAGAATTTTGCTGTGCCAGGAGGTGTAACCCTGACTCCTCAAGTGAGAGGCCATTTTAAAGTCATCCTTATTTAAAAATAACCTCTTGACTGAAACAATACATTATGATTTTGTGAAATAATCCTGTTTAGTTTGCCTAAATGCTAAATATTCTATTTGTTTGCTGTCTCTAGCACCTAGCTGCCAGAAAAGAAGCTCCGTGGGTGGTGGGTTTCATTGGTGATTCTTCTCATCCAAAAGGTGATGAAGAGTTGGTTTATAGGAGGTAGATATTGGAGCTGTCATCTGAAGAGTTCGGAGTAGTACATCTGGGAGTAGTACTAAAGCTGAGTACTTGTGACATAAAGATCCTCTTCTGGAATATTTTTCTGCCTTAGAGAAGAAGATCGTAGGGCATGCCTGGTTTCTTTTCTCTTTAATAAAACTATGCTTTAGCTTCTCATATTTTGCTGTGCCTATTATCCTGGACAACAATACCCATTTTTCACTTTAATGAGCACTAAAATTCCTGCCAGTTTAGTTTAACAGAAAGAAAATCTTGAAAAGACATTTCTTATAAGAAGTGCAGATTCAGTATGAGTCATTTCATATTTACAAACTTTTCCCTTTCAGTATGGATAGGAAACTATTTAATGCATTTAGCTCTTACTATTTTAGTATAGGTTTCTTCTTCCTTCTTCAGTTTTCTTAAATTCTCTCTTTTCTCCTTTTTATTTATTTTTTTTTCTCCCCCCATTAGATGGAAGATGTATACAAGTAACTTTATAAACTAATTATTTGGACTTTCTGCTTACAGTTCCACTATACATCCAGACACACATAGCCATAAATACATATTTTATGTGGTTCTAGTTTTCAAGGGAAGAAAAATTAATTTTAAGGATGTATGATGTCTCTTAGATACAAAGTAAGTAACTCTCCTCAACCTGTTTCCATAATGCTGTTGTGATAATCTGATCATCAGGCTGCCAAGGGAAAAGAATTTTACAGAACCGTGTTATGTGGCAACTAACGAGTGAGAAACTTCAGGGTATTGAGTTTACAATTACCGGTAATTCCAAGTAATTAATTAATTACAATTAATTAGCTACATAATTGGGATTCATGGACATGACAGTAATATGGCTATTTGTAAAACAAGCACACAAAGTACTCTTCTCTCAGAATCCATTTTGGATTCTGGAAGTTATTTAGTTGGTATTACTGAAATTATATCCAGGCTTGATTTCTAACTTTAATCTCTAGTGTCCTCAAAGTATTAGAGGCTTTTTCAGGCACTGTGATCTCCCACGCTGTAAGATTAGAAGAAGTCATCATGCTTATTTAGTATCTATATAAGACCACAGATGCTCATAGTTAGCTGAACATTTCCTTGCTTCTAGAAATTCTTTGATGAAGTTAGATAATGAATTCTGGAGGTACAAGGTGGATCTCTCTGTGCCACCAATAATACATTTTAACTGGCTAGAATAATCACAGTGGAATAAGCTGTTGTTTTCTTTAATTATCAAAAGACTGAAGCTAAGGTGTTCAAACTCGGGTAACTCAATTTCAGACCTGCTGTATGTAGACTTAAACAAAGCTCAATTACAAAGGTGTTCAATTTTGTATGTCTTAATGAGTTTGCTGGAAGATTTTGCAAGTCGGGAGTCATCCCTTAGTTTGTTGAGATTTTATGAATTCTCTCAGAATACCAGGAAATTAAAATACTGGAGAAGTGGAGAGAGCTTTGGGTGGAATGATTTAGACAGTAACAGATAAGAAGTCTCAAACCCCCTATTTTTTTCTGTTCAATATCTGACTTCTAAGCAGTTTATCTTCCTAAATTCAATTAGAAAAGTGAGTATTTATGAAAAAAACCTGACTATTTAAAACACTCTCCATAGCTATCTGTGAGGAATTGTCATATTTTTGAAGTGTAGTACAGAATTCCATAGTGGCTTTCCAAATCTAAAGCTGATTCTTACCAGAATAATTCCACGGCTTCCAATTACAATATCAATAGAATTTAACGCCTGCTGCTACTGCTGAGCAGTTACACTAAGGTAATAACTAAATACCAGATGAGAGTTGCAACATACTGAATTTACATATTGATCCTGTTAACAGGATATCAAAATTTACTGTAAAATTAAAAAGTAGTGTTGACTAAATAATCTTTTGAACAAATTCCTGTCTTAGACTGTTAACGAATATCTGGTGGTCTCTTAACAGTAGATTACTGGATTATTAACGACAATCATGGTTTTTCTTTTGATTTTCTTTGTCATACAATGGTTTGTGTTGGAAGACGCCTTTAAAAGACTGTCTAGTCCAACTGCCCCTTGCCATGGACAGGGATGTGTTTTACTAAATTAGGTTGCTCAAAGCCCCATCTAGCCTGCCTTTGAACACTTTTAATAATGACGCATCCACAACTTCTCTGGGCAACCTCCTCCAGTGTCTCACCACTCTTATCATAAAAAATTTCTTCCTTACATTCAGTCTAACCCTACCAGCCTTCATCCACCCTTATGTCCAGTCTAACCCTACCACTCTTCATCATGCGGGTGACTTGTGTCAGTCAGCTCGAGGTTGAATGCAGGCTTTTCTTCCCCTTGCACAGCCCTTCTCGTGAGACCTGGTGCCTGTTCCTTCTGGACAGGTAGCCCAAGGATGCTGGGGGCCAGAAACTCCCCCAGATACCCCCAAGGACCTCACAAGCCTCACACTCTTCACAGCACATGGCAACTGCTGCTGTTGGCTTCCCACTGCTTGTCAAAGTAGTGCTTCTCTCCCCTCACTGTATTGAACAGTGGGAAGTTTATAATAAGATCCAGCTAAAAGAATGCATCTTCTAAAGTCAGCAATAATGTGACATTGTTATTAATAACAGCTTATTCCCGTAGGTGTTCCAGCCCCTTTTCCAATTACTTCAGCCAAGTGTTTTACAAAGGAGAACTCTCAAAATATTTCTTTTCAGATTTATCAAGCAAAATCTTAATCATAACTGCATGTTATACTGACTTGTTTATAAGAATAAAAATAAAAATTCAGAATCCTTGTGTGAAGGAACAATTGACTGTAAATAATAGTATCTTTTCTAATGAAAGATGTCAGGTATTTTGTGCTTTTACATTTACTGGCTCTCATCCTCATAAAGAGTCATTTGTAGAAAGAAATAATTGTGTTTAGGATTTTCTATTATGATGTGTTTCAAGGAATTTATTTCTCTCTTATTTTAAGAATACAATAAGAAGGTTTTTAAGAAGCAGCCAGTTTCTCAAGAGTCTATAATCTGAAACTCTTAATATAACGTTGCCATGTATCAGCTGAGGGTCTGTAATCTCTGTGTACATCAGGGTGCATTTCTTGTATGTTCATTACATTTTTTTTCTTTCCATTAAAAGAAGCTCCCTAGGCTGAGATAAAAAGTGTTAAACCCTACAAGATGAAGATCATGCATCTACTCTAAGCACAGAGTACCTGAAAAAAGGGAAATTTCCGTGTTTACATCTATACTGAATACCCTGTGCTATGCCACAGGAAACTCATTTCAATAGTTAGTTATTTTATCTTGCCTTTGGGAGCTTGGATTGTAGTGCAGCGTGCTCATTAATTTCTGATACTTGCCCTGTTCCTTCAGCTCAGTGGAGCTTAGTGGTTGAGAAGTGCTTTATGAAGTACTGTTTTTGTTGTTTGAAAGCCAATTTTCTGATTGTGTATTAAAAAACCCGATGAAGCAGGGTAGTAAAGAGGCAGGATATGAAAATATGGCTGTATCTTGAGCTATGATATTATTGTTTGTATAAAAATATTTTTTAGCATTTTACATTTAATGCTCTGAAAAAAAATAAAACAAAACTTAGAAGTTAAATATAAACAAATGTCTGACAATTGAAGCCATAGCATCAGTTTAACACAGTTTTAAATTTTGAATTCTGGACTTGCTTAGATTTGTCCATCTAGAGAAAATTGCTGAAAGTTCATCCGGCTGTTACTCTGTAAATGGACAAATAAAGTCCTTCACATTTGAGCAGATGCCAAATTTACAGAAATCTGGGCTTGTTTAACAGTGTATGTAAATCTATTTTGATTTCTACTAAGAAATCTTTTTTTTATTAATGTAAACAGAAATGTTTTGTGTTCTTGGAAGAACACTTTTGCAATCCTATCTCTAGTATACGTCTCCGAAGTTACAGGTCACAGGCGTTGTCTTATTGGGAAGAGATAGAGATTTGCTGAAGATCACATAGGACATTTGTGGTGCAGTAAGAAACAGAAAGCAGATCTCTGGAATGAAGCTTCTTGAGCTCTGGGGTAACCCTTTCTCTCTGTGTAAGAATGAAGGATAGCAAAAAGCATCTAGTGCCTACAGAAAAAGCAAATTAATTGGCGTGTTCAAGAAAACACTGGTTCCAGAAAACATGACATAGTATTTCTTTCTGCAAATGCTATCTCGGGTATTTTTCCCCCAGCGTTAGATGCTCATTTACCCTCTGGCATCCAGTAATATCGACTCAAGATTTTATCCGAAGATCTCAGTAGTAGTTGTCTCATGTTTTAAAGATTAACCAACTCAAATCTCTGAATATGGTGGGCTTGTTAATTTTTTTGAGCCATGTAAAATTGCTAAATTTTGCTCCAGGTATTTTTTCAAAGAATTTTTTCAAAATGTAGGAAGAGATTCATTCTTTTTTCCTTGAAAGAAAGACCATTTTCTTATATTGTAATTCTAAGGTACTGTTGTATGAAGAGGATTGTTTAAAAATAAAATTAGCCTGTTCTAGTCTTTTAGATGTTAATCCTATAGAAGCTGCTGCTTTTGAAGTTTTTTCCCAAGTGAAATCTCACCTATTCCTAACACACAATTTCTTTTAAGAGAGAAGTAATTTCATATCAAGCAGGCTAAATGTCAAATTCTTTGTTCTTTTTACCTGCCAAGTTTGTCTAGGTACTTTTCCATACTAGAAAAGTTCCTAACCTTAAGGCAATTGGAGGACAGACACTTTGAATAAGTGAGTAGAGACAGGGAGTTAGTTAAAAGTGCTTGTATGATCCTGCGAAGTGTATAACTATAAGCAGTTAGAATAATCTGGAGAATCTGAGGAAACGTGAGTTTATGGTAAATGTTAAGCTGACGCTGTAGCTCCAAAATGCCTTCCTAGGCAAGGTCCTCAAAGGAGGTGGAGCTGTGGTGTAAAGGACTGGAATGTCTCCTTTATGAAGAAAGGCTGAGAGCACTGGGGCTGTTTAGCCTGGATAAGGCTGAGGAGGAATCTGATCAATGTTTATAAATATCTGAACGGCAGGTGTCAGGAAGATGGGGCCAGTCCCTTTTCAGTGGTGCCCAGTAATAGGATGAGGGGCAATGGGCACAAACTGGAACAAAGGAGTTCCACCTCAACATGAGGAGAAACTTCTTTACCATGAGGGTGATGGAGCCTGGAACAGGTTGCCTAGAGAGGTTGTGGAGTCTCCTTCTCTGGAGACTTTCAAAACCTGCCTGGATGGGTTCCTGTGTGACCTGCTCTAGGTGAGCCTGCTTTGGCGAGGGAATTGGACTACATGATCTCC
>VZZY01021081.1:0-32042 GCA_013400335.1 Eurystomus gularis | reverse complement strand
AGCACAAGAAGTCTCCTTACGTACTGATGCGGGCGCATCAATCCCTGCAGCGCGCTGGCGAGCGCGCTCCACTCCTTGCCAAAGGCGTCTGCAAAAGCCCAATTCGAAACAGCAAAGGTCTTACTTACCTTTGCTGTAAAAAGTGTTTTGTACCCAGTGTGAATTTTACTGTTGTTTCAATATAAGAACACTAACGATGGCCAAAATCCTAACTATTTCTGTTGGAGGATGACCGTTCAGCAGGTGAGGGTGTCAGACACTTCGGCAGGCATTTTAGCAGACGACATCAAAGCATCGGGTCTCTGGCATAATACAGGGGTTTTGTAACTGCATGTTGTAATTACACTGCACCTTCCGGATGGTGTAAATCTGAAAAAAAAAAATCTGGTCGTTTTCAGACCCATGTTATGGTTCATTTTAAGGCCCAGAGGGCAGAAAGCAGAGTAGTGCGTAATGGTGTTGGTCTGTTTTGACAGCTGTGTTGCACTAGTATTCCAGTGGCAGAGCTCCAGCAGACAGGGACTGACTGAAGGAACCTGTTGGGGCTTTGTGGCAGCATCCCAGTGTGGGCTTCAGTGGACGTCAGCTTTGAAAACAGATTTTCAAACAGGGTGAAATTCTACATGGTCGGGAGGCAGAGGAGGGAAGGTATCACTCGTGGGATTTATTTCTGCTTTTTAGGAGACCTGTCCAAAGTGGAGGTGATTTCTGGGGCCAGTTCTCATGCTGAGGACTAACTAGAATGCATGTGATTGATCCAATAAGTTAAACCCACAGATTTTTCCTAAAGGAGATTATACAAATGTTTGCATTTGGGGTTTTCTTTTCCTTGCCTGTTCTATGTATTTATGATAAAAGAATACCTGAAAAACTAAGCCGGCTTAGTAAGTCACTCATACACTGCTGTTAGCTGGAGAGCTCTGGCTGTAAGATATGGATGAGAAATACACAAATGGCTTTATAGGGCTTTCTCCTTTCCCCGTTTCCCCCCCTTTTGTCACAAATCACTGTTGGATGTGTCACTCTTCTTAGTCTTCCGTTAGCCTCCTTCTGGTGAGTGAATGTGAGCTGAGGAACATGAATCTGAAGCACACGTTTAACCTCAAGGCTGAAGAGGTCCAAAATAAGGTGACCCTGCAAGTGTGATGAGATTCATAAAAAATGGCATTGGAAGATATCTGTTGTTTCTGCCTATTTTACAAGCACTGCTGTCACTCTTCTGGAGGCTCTAGCAGTAGAAGAGTGTGGTGATGCAGATTTAAAGGAAAAAACAAGTCCTGTAATGAGCTTTACCCTGTACTAATGATTTCTTTGAAATGCTGCCTGCTCTTCTGTGCTCCTTCGGCACCAGAGAGAAGGAAATGCTTGCGACGCCAGAAGTAACGAGGTCACGCTTTTGCCCCACCGCATTTTAGCCAGAATTTGTGCACCCCTTGTTTGTGCCTGTGCCTGCTCTTGCCAGGCTCCGTGGCAGTTCCGTCTCCAGGAGATGAATGTTGCTTGCGCATGTGAAAAGAGTGAAAAGGAATAGACAAAATGTTCTTGTATTCCATTTAGTGGTGCTAAATGGGGAAAAGGAAAAGATCCGCCTGGTCCCCCAGTTCAATGGGCCGCGCTGAATCGTCTGTGGCCCTACGCAAGCCCCACGAGCAGCTGTGAACCGCAGCATCGTGTCCCCTCTGCCGGGAGCAGAGCCTGGAAGGGCTGGTGGGGTCTCTGGCAGCGTGCCGGCCCCTGGGCACAGCTCAGCGGGCGGAGGCCCCGTATCTCCGTCAGATCTTTGCCCTATCGCTTTAAGCGAGACTAGTTCGGCAACACAAAAATGTGCCTTTCCAGCTGGTCGATGCAGTGTCTGATGGCCCTGTCCATCCTGCGGGATAGTGGGGCATCTGTGGCAGTCGGAGGGGGCTAGGAGACACAGAGGAGGGAAGAACGATTTTCATATTCAGAGCTGAAATAACATGGCCAGGTGGAGCAGATACTGGGGATGATGCCTCTTCCTGCCTCATTTGTGATGCTCAAGCTGAGCCTTGCTCTGCAGAGTTACAGTAATATGAGCCACTCGCTTCTTCTTCAGACTTAATATTCTGACTGCAAGCAGGAATATATTGATTTAAGCATAATAAAATTATATTTATGTAATTTTAATTTATTTTTAATTCAGCATTTGGAGCACTGCCAGATGTAATTCTCGCCTGTTTCTGTCTTTCAGACAAAGCCAGGACCAATCAAGATGGCCAGCCCTCGCTCCAAGCACTCTGCCGTGGTGTACTGCTACAACTGCTCCCAGAAAGGACATTTTGGATATGTAAGTCCCAGCAGGCTCTGCCTCTCTGCTGAGCATGTCCTTGGGGTAGAAATTCGTCTCTGGCACGCTGTGTGGTTGCAGAAAAGAGCTAGAAGAGCCAAGCCAATGCTGCTTGAAGGGCCTCTCTAATGAAATGTTTGTGACTCTGCAGCACTGCAGTGGAGGCCCATCTGTAAAGGGATCTCAGCCATCTAATTTAAAGATACGGAGGAAAAGTTACTATCTCTCCTTGGCAGGTTTATTGATTTGTTTTTTAAATCAAAATGAGGCTGCCTGGGAGAGAGAATCTTCACTGGAAAACATACGGCTGCTGAGCAGAGCTTTTTCTTTCTTTCTTTCTTTTTCTCCTGTAGCTCATGGGATGAAATATTACTGCCTTACTGCCATGTTCAACATCATTTCATGTTTTTCACCACAACCAGCCCAACAACATGAGTGCCCGTTTTAGGAATTTTCTGTTTCTGCCTGCTTTTAGTGATCCTTATTTGTAGTTTCTTAGTTTAATTTGACATCTGAATTAAGTTTGACACCATCCTTCTGTAAGTACACATAGAATCATTTAGGTTGGAAAAAGCCTTTAAGACCATCAAGTCCAACGTAAGTGGTACACAGCCTGCTGCAGTGGGACATCGTGAGCCTGAAGTTGCTCAGCAGAAACCAGAGGTGTGCGACACCTTCTGGGATTGCTTGCTGACATTTGTCACCTTTTTCAGCCCCATGTCGTAACACCTGCAGCTCTCTACATGCGCATATCAACACCAGACAAGTGTTCGTTCTTCTCTTTGATGGAACAAGCCCAAGAGCCACAAGTTTTCTATAAAATGAATGTTACTCATAGAATTATAGACTCATTTAGGTTGGAAAAGACTTTTAAGATCACTGAGTCCAACTATAACCCTACCCTATCAAGTCCACTGCTAAACCCTGTTTCTCAGCACCACATCTACACGGCTTTTAAACACATCCAGGGACTCCACCACTGCGCTGGGCAGCCTGTTCCAGCACTTGATGGGTTCCGTTTATAATTTCCTACAGGTTAGAGATGGCTAATGCCTGAACAATTCCTTCCTCCTCTCCTGTGTGCTCTGTGTTGACTTCTGCAGCCACTGAAGGTGTATCGTTAAAAGCTCGCTGCTGTTTTCAGCTCAGTAGTGAATCCCTGTGGGAACAGTGGGACAGGTAGGGCAGGTTTTTGGGATCATCTCATGGCAGAGGTGAAAGACAAACGGAAAATTCTTTAATGCCAAGCCATCTTTGGAGACGAGTGAAGATGTTCCCTGTCGAGCGGTGCATTGGGGCCATTGCGTACACCCAGGACATATGCTACAGCCTGGTGGGAAGGGGCAGGAAACAAGTAGCCATTGCCACCCAAGCTTGGTAAGAGACGAGCGTGTGCCAGCAGCCTGGTGTCACCCCTGCATGGCAGCAGAGCAGACACCACCTCAGCTGTGGTGCAGGAGCCTGAATCCTGCTTCGCCCCTGAGACCTTGGCCCTGCAGTCCTGCAGGCTTGTCTGCCCGCAGTCTGGGTGGGGCTGGAGCAGAGAGAACCTGGGAAGGCTGCACTGGAACCGGTCCTGCTCAACAGAATCAGAATAAAGCCCCTGGCATTAATAGAGACACTGAAATGAGCACATGCAACACAACCTGAAGTGACAGGATTGAAGAAGGGGGGCTGACTGCTGGCTACAGATAAGGAATATTTTACTAAACTGTCAAAAAATGGCATTTGAGGAGAGCAGACATGCCTGGATACAAATACAGCTGCTGTAAAAGTTGGTAGTAAATATGTGGGAGGAGCTGATAGTAATTACTTGGATAGAAAATGGTAGAAACCATCTAAATCAGTAAGGGAGTAAAGTAACTCAGGGACAACATTTTATGGCTACCAAAGTTAAAGAAGATAAGACAGTACTTTCACAAGCGTAGGAGGAGCAGAGATAGCCTGGGCAGCGACTGAGCGGGAACAGAGAAGTCAGTAACAACGCGCAAGGGCAGAGATACCAGCTCTTCCTCTATGCACATCCCGGACAGACATCGGATTGTGTAACCAAAACTGAGTGTTTTCCCCTGAATCACTAAACCTTCTGTCCCAGAGAAGCTGGGGCAGTTGGGCTGGCGGCACGTGCAGCTTTGCAGTGACCCGGCCGGACAGGCAGCGCCTGAGATCCGCAGCTCTCACCGGGTAAGAAAACCGAGGCCCTGGCCAGTGCCCAGGTTCAGCGGTGAGCAGCTCTGTCGGACCTCGAGAGGCCTGCCTGTAATTTGAGGAAAAAGGTTTTTTGTTTGGTGGGGGTTTTTAAGTGTAATTGCTTTAAGCAGGTAAAAATTATTTGTAATGACGAGCAACTCAACATTTTTCCCATTTCCATACCTCGATTGCTTTTTCTGGGCAGTTAAAGCAGAGGGATAACAAACTGACCGAGAAGAAAAGGATAGGGTTAGTTTTGTATGGACGCACCCTAATCAGTGCTTCCCACTGCCGTCCTTTCCTTTCATCTTACCATTTAATCTAGTGCAGGAACACCTGAAATTCCTTTTCTTTGCTAGAGGTCAGGGGAGACCTTTCCCAAAGACAAGAGCGAAAAACGTGCTAAATCCCAGAATTAGCTGCAGTTCCAGCTGGGGAGCCAGTGGGGATCACTTGTTTGTAGAAATGGAAATAGTGGAGACATAAAGTGCCAGAGTTTCCAACACCTGGCTGTTAAGTTTCCTGAATTTGCTTTGTTGTTTATTAAGACAGTGGTGATTTTGTATAAACTAAGTATTTGTATGGACAAGAAATCTTACTTTCTGTGGTAGACTTCACATCATAGCTCATTTTCATATCAGCCCACACATCCAAAACATTGTCTCTTAGGGTCCATAACAAAGACGTGGTCATTTCAAGGGGCATCTCTGTAGGAAAGTTAAGACAGGGGGTGTTAATGAGGGAGGGCAAATTAACGAGGGGCAGCCCACTGCACTGTTCAGGCTGCAGCAGGGGTAGGGAACTGTTCAGCATCTGCAGATGTGCCTTGCATGCACATCCCAGCGTGCCAATCACGCAGACGATTCCAGCCGCGGGTGGGTAGCAGGCTCTGCGCAATACCTCCAGCGCTGGAGACCGTCCCCAGAGTGTTCAGGCTACGGCAGCAGTGGCAGCTTGCTGAGGACGGCAGGAGACAGCCCAGCACACAGGCCGTTGCTGAGCTGACTTCGTGCCGTGGAGACACTCCTGTGTAAAACAGGCCCGGTTTGGGTGCCGTGGGCGTTTTATTCATTGACGCTTCCCTGCCCGTGTGTTAACAGAATGAAAATAACGAACGGGCCACGTGCCTGCAGAGCAGGCCCTGGAGCGGATGCAGGGTCTCAAGCGGTACCTTGCACAGGTCTCACAGGAAGAGGAACGCGTCTTTACTCCCGTGTCTCGCTTCTCTGTAGAGTCAGTCCGTGTTGTTCTCGATAACCTCTTTGGCAGTATTTAGGGGTAATGTTTTCTGTCATTTATTCCAGATGGGCAGGCAGCTTTGTGCCCTGCCCAAAGGCCACTCTGAGGTTGCGCTCATGTGAAACAGGAATTTGAAGTGTCATTTCCGTGTTATGCTTCTCTTCACCTTAAGGCTGAGGAAGGTAGATGAAGGGCCTGGGAAGGGCAAGAGAGGAGGGTTTTTTGTGGGGCAATAGCCAGATGTTCCAGGTGTTCCGTGTGAAATACAGTCCTCCTCCAGGATACGCCTGTCTCAGATGAATAGCAACTGAGAACAGCCTGAGGCGATGGATGGACTTGCATGGCCCCTCCTAGGTCACTTCCAGCCTGATTTTGAAGTGGGGTAGGGCTCACCCCTCAGACTTGCATAGGCCCCAGCCATGAGCTGCCATTGCTCATGCACCCTCCTCCATGCACGTGGAGACAAGCTGGTTGTCACACAACCCAACAACACCCTTTTGGAGGACACCACAGAGAATAACCTGATTCTTCATCCAATTTCAGCCAGGCAGAGGCCAGACCTAAACTGTGAAATACGAAATAAATCTGAAATGTGTCTGATGCAAAAGAGAGGGGAGGAGGCAGGAGGACACGCAGGGAAAGGGTGTGCTAGAGGTGGCACCGAGTGGTAGAAATAGCAGACACAAGAAGGAAAGCTGCTTAGCTTGTGGTGGAGACATCAGGGTGAGTGAAGGCTTCTGGCTGTTTCTCAACAACAGCAAGGCCCAGAGTTTACTAGATTTGGGCAGTATCCGAGAAGTAGAAAAATGATATTGCAAAGCAGAACAGGTAATAAGCAATTTGGAGAAAACAAGGAGAACTACAACAAGCAAGGAGAAGAAAGCACCAGTTAATACTCCGTGGAATCCTGAAAAAAAGACAGCCTGGCTAGCAAGACATTGCTAAACCCTTCTGTACAGCAGTGAAACAATTGACATTCCTCAGCCAGGGGTTTGGGGAATAGGCTGACGAGCACACGGTGCAGGAGCCAGCCCCTTCCTCAGCCAGCTGCTGGGGACTCTCCTTCCCTGCAGTCCGATGTGCCTGCGCAGCAGCCTGCTGCAGGGTCTGCTGGTGGTCTGTGTCTCAGAAAGCTGCATGCAGTCAGGCACACCATCCTGGCTGCATGGCGAGGATGCTGGGTCCCCATCGCTGCTCACTCCTTCCCTCAGCCCACCCCAGCCTTGCAGGCTGCCACACTTCTGCACGTGCTTTCACTCCAAATGATCCGGGGGCACTGAGAAGCTGGAAAGTGCCCAGTAGAAAAGGTCATGGGTGTGTTCATCAACAGCCGGCTGAGGATGAGCCAGCGTGTGCCCAGGTGGCCAAGAAGGCCACCAGCATCCTGGCTTGGGCCAGCACGAGTGTGGGCAGCAGGACCAGGGCAGGGATCATCCCCCTGCACTGGGCACTGGGGAGGCTCAACCTCCAATCCTGGGGTCAGTTTTGGGCCCCTCACTCCAAGAAGGACCTTGAGGGGCTGGAGTGTGTCCAGAGAAGGGCAACGAAGCTGAGGAAGGGTCTAGAGCACAAGTGTGGTGAGGAGCAGCTGAGGGACCTGGAAGTGTTGAGCCTGGAGCAGAGGAGGCTCAGGGGAGAGCTTCTGGCTCTCAACAACTCCATGAAAGGAGGTTGGAGCCAGATGGGGTCGGGTTCTTCTCCCAAGGAACAAGTGACAGGACAAGAGGAAACAGCCTCAAGTTGCACCAGGGGAGGTTTAGGTTGGACACGAGGAACAATGTCCTCCCCAAAAGGATTGTCCATTTCCAGCCTAGGCTGCCCAGGGCAGTGGTGGAGTCCCCATCCCTGGAGGGGTTTCCAAGCCGTGGAGAAGTGGTGCTGAGGGCCATGGGTTCGTGGTGCCCTGGCAGTGCTGGGGGAATGGTTGGACTCGATGATCTTAAAGGTCTCTTCCAACCAAATTTATTCTATGATTCTAAGCAGCAAAAGCTGGTGGCGGGTGGACCTGGCCCAGCTGCAGGGAGGACAGCCCCGTTCCCTGGTGCCAACAGCTCCGTTTGCAGTTCACCTCATGCTCACCTGCTTCTAGTCCTCTGCTTCTGTCAGTGCTGTAGCTGTGGGAAGACGCGGGATCCCTTCCACGTGCTGCAGAGGGCTGCGGCGTGGCTCCTGCGATGCGTTTCCCTGTGTGCGCAGGAAGGATTATTGGGCAGTAATAAAAATACCAGTGTTTAAAGCACTGCTGGCCACAGTCTCCGCAGGTACAGACCAGCACCTGCAGAACCCAGCCCATCTCCCTTCCAGGAAGATCACGACTCAGCCACATCTATTGACCTGAAATGTGTTTTGCAGGAGTGCTCAGAAAAGCGGATGCACGGGAGCATGTTCCCGACTTGTCCATTCATCTGCTACTACGATGATGAGCATGAGATCAGGAGAAGAGCAAGCAGATTAAAAAGAAAGGTTTCAGGTACCGTATATTTTGGGAGAGCCCTCCTGCCTTTCAGTTCCTGCAGATACTTTCTTCTGTGCTTGCTGCTGTTGGAAATATTGTGGGATTATTTTCACGCGTTGGGAAAAGCTGAAGGGATTTGAACAGATAGTCTAATGCCAGTAAAAGATTTGTGACTTCATTAATCTGTGTCTGTTGTGGAAATTTATTGTGTCACAGCCGCTGCTAGGTGGGTGTTCCCAGATGTTTTAATTCTAAAACATCCACTGACATTAAAAATGCTATAACCTAGCAGAGGATTAAACTGTCATTTGTGAAGATTCTAGTCTATTGACAGAAAAAAACCCACGATGAACAAATCTGTCAGAGATACATTTTTTTCTAACTGACTTCCTAGGTGCACAAGGAAAGCTGTGGTGTCTCGGGCAGTAGGTTTTAGGTTTTCTGCATGGATATTGAAATGAACTGCTCTGCTTTACAGAATTCCAGGAAGCCAGCCTGCTGCCAGAGCAGCCACCGGCACCATGGCAGGAAGAAAAACAGGGGCGACACAGGCATAAGAAAAAGAGCAAGCTGTGGAAAGAGCATGGGAAACACAACAAATACGGCGAGTGTCCCAAAAAGATGAAGTTGTCCTGGGCAGAGAAAGCCAGGGAAGAGAAGCATAGAAGTGATGCTGAATTCCGGCACAATTTGGAGGAGGACTTCCCTCGAGGGTCCAAAAGGTGGGCGTGGAAGGGCAGCAGAATCCACCACAAGTCTGTTTTCCAGGCATTCTCTGGCAGCAAGACTGCCTATGGGCAGGAGCCTCTGGAAGGTGCTAAAAGGAAGAAGAGACGGAAAAAGCAGAAAGACACTCATCCTGCTGTCAGTGATAATTTATTCCTCATAAAGCAGAGGAATAAGAAGTCCAAACAGAAAGGCTGTTGATAAGGAAGTAGATTGGTGGCACCGGCATGTACTGGCTCCAGCTCTGCCCTCTGTTTGGTTCTGTCCCTCTCAGCACACTGAATTCGGGCCCGTCCCTGACCCTGGGCGAGCGTGCCCAGGCACCGGTCCCACCCCAGACTCCCACCTCCATTCCTGAACGGGAGAGCTCTGTCTGCTGTGTCCCCTCCACGAGCAGGACTCGGTGCTCGTACCTGCCATGGCTGCGCTCTTCAGCAGCCCCAGAATAGGTTGTAAGTTTATTTTCTTTGCTTGGTGGGGGGTGCGGGGGGGAAGGGGCCACAATGGGTTTGTTAGGTTTTGTTTCTTCACTGGTGAGATGTTGCTCTGCTTGTCGGAGCAGAGCCTGCTGCTATGGAGCTGGCACTGGAGAGACCAGGGACGTGGGTGTAAAGCACATCTCTGTGGCCTCTCCATCCTCTCCAGAGTGCAGCTGGGCACCTTTTCACTGCTGTCCCTCCTGGAGGGTGCCGCAGAGTTGTTGCCTTGTACTTTGGGACATGACAGTCTCCCGCGCCAGCGTGGTGTCACGGATGCGTTGGTGCCGAGCACGGGTGAGCTCTGCGTGAGCCCCTTCCCTCCCTTCACTGGCTGGTCAGCAAGGCAGGAGAAAGCAGCTGAGAATGGAACAGAGTTTACATCTCCAATTAAGTGTGTCCTTGTTCCCTTTGATGTTGAAGTTGTTTCTGGAGAAAAGGTAACGGAGTATGAAAAATGTATTTGATTCCAGACATACTGTGCTAAAATTTCGTAATTTTTTAAAAGACAGTTATTTTTGTACACTGGAATTAAGCGGGTGTGTTGTTAAAAGCTTTGTAAAAATAAATGCTTCATCAAAGGAACAATGCAAATAAAACTTTACATGAGGGACATAAAAAAAATGCAGGTTTGTTCCACATTTTCTTGCGTTACCAAGCATAATTAAAAACAGTGTCATCTTCTCTTTCCTGAGCTGAAACAACATCACCTCTGGCAAGAGACTTTCTTGTTTTGAAAAGGAAATTATCTGTGCTCTACTGCTTCATGACCTACTCTCTACTCTACCCCTCCTTTGGCTAAGCAGTTGGTAGTAACTGGCAGCACAATTCTGTGTCCTCTCTTAATTCTTGGTAAGAAATGGGCCCTTGGCTACAGTGTTTTGCGGTTACGGGGTGTTAATAACCTGTGCTCGTGCAAGGGTGCCTCAGAAGCAGAGATGGGCACAGAGGAAAACCCAGGACAATCCTCCTGCCGGTAGTATTCCGTGCTGGTGCTCCCCAGACTTGCGCGCTCCTTGTCTGGCAAGGTCACCAGCAGGAACGCTGGTACTGTAGTGACCACATCGCCTCGTCTCAGAGGTGGTGGGAGTAGAGCTGAGCCTGCGCAATACTTGGGAACCTCAGGCCCAGTTTTGCTTAAGTTGGCAACTGAAATTTAATTTTGCTTAACTTCACTGGTTCTTTGATTGAAAAGTTCCTGATAATACTGAAAAAGTAAATTGGGTTTAGCCCTAATAAAAAAAAACAATACATTAATTCCACTCCTGAAAAGACTTGCCCATCACACTGAAAGCTGTCTTTTCCCGTGTGCAGTTTGACATCCCTCTTTGTATATCAGCACCTGCTTCTGTTGGAACAAAAGTCTCCAGTAGCCTTTAGCTGAGCCAGCATGCAGGCTCATAGACAGGGAAGGAGGGTTGGTTTAGGTTAACCATTGAGATCAACTCCAGCTTTCCTGATGCACTGGTTTGGTGACCTGGCCAGCTAAATTGTCACGAGGTGAGGAAATCTCTTCTCCGGAAGTTTCACCGTTCCTTAAAGAGCTCATGAGACCATGTTCTTGCTCTCATTTTCCCTAAAACTTCCTTCAACAGAAGTGTTATGATGAAGGGGGATTCCCAAAGGAACCAGATTCTCCACCTGCAAGAGATGGATGGCTCAGATGTCAGGAACTACCAGTGTCTGGGGGTACAATGGATCATCAAGCCATCACAAAGGGTGACTGCTTTCAGAGGGCTGCATCCTCATGGCTGTTCTACCTCCAGGGATAACTAGAAAGCATGTTAAGTACAAAAAATGGGGAGTGGACAGCACCCCTGACCTCTGGTTAGGCAGATTTTAGGGAGTCCTGCCTCCCGGAACTGTTTTCTCCACTGTCTTCCAACCTAATACTCAGTAAGTTTGGGGGTTTTTTAAGGTAAAAATGACTCACTAAAATTGTAGCCTGACCATTCTCTTCACTGCACAGTAATGTGGTAGGGACTGGCCCATGCTGGAGAGTTTGGGGATCCTCTATGCCTCTCGTTGACTGAAAAATGCCAAGAGCAGGTAATTTTCTACTTCCCTCCCCCAGAAGCATTCAAGGTGAGGCTGGATGGGATAATGCCCATGGCCAGGCACTGCCGAGATGGAGAACCCAGACTCTTATATCCTGCCAGCCGCATGGGACTCCCCCATCTTCAGCAACTGCTCCCCAGCCCGGGGTAGTGCTCGGGTGTCTGAGCCTTGATGTCTCACATCTCACAACCAGCATACTCCAGCTTTAAAACCTTTCCTCCAACCGGGTGCTGGAGCCTTCTTGCAACTGGGATTGACAAGGTGCAGTGAGACAACAAGGATTTGTCTCTTGCCAGCCAGCAAGACCAGAGCAGGACTCTCATTTCTAGATGTGTTTCCAGCCCTGGAGATGGAGTCCCACAGTGTACACGCAGTCAGTGAACCTTCTCCCCACCAGGTCACTAAGCGCTACACGGACCAGTCAGGAAATCATCTCCACTTACTTGCTGGAGAAACAACCAAGAATCTGGTCTGTGTGACCATGTGGTGAGTGCTCCCGGGTCTCCTTCTTGGGCTGCAGGTTGTGTGCAGCACCAGCAGACTGTCACTGGTAACCAGTGCCTCCCAGTGCTACCAGTAAGGCTTCTGTCTAGCAGCTGGTGGACTTTACCAAGCTCAGTGCAAAAATAATACATTTGGAGGTGTCTTTGCATTAGATGAGAAGGACAGGATAAGGAAATCACAACAGGGGTGATGCGTTTTCTGCCAGCAAAAATGCCACCACGTGAGGTCCTCGTTAAAGGAAAGCGCTGCGTGAAAAATCCCTGAACCAGGTCGCTCGCAGGCTGAGTTACTTTCATCAAGCTCTGTTTTATCCTATTAAGCCAAAATGTACTTCAGCCTGTCATTCCTCCCACCTGCTCTTTCCCTCTCCTTTAAAGAACTGTCAGTTTTTACTCCAGAGATGCCTGGGACTGAAAAACATGCTTATCCCAGGAGAGGACAGTGTCTCGAGGTCACAGTTGATGTGCACTGGTGAAGCAGCATCAGGAAACCTACATTGCGTGAATAAATAAGGGGCCGTAGCTCGGCCCCGGCTCTGTGGAGGAGACAAGATGGATGGATCAAAAGGTCAGAGTCTTGTTTGATAATGGGGGCAGTTGTCCCCGGAGTGAAGAGGGGAGAAGAGAGTATTTGGTCTATCATTTGTTGCAGCCACTACACAGCAAGGTTGAGGAAGGAAGGAACGCTGCGATTTGAGGTGTGCATCTCCGCAGCACACCAGCGTGCGCTGGGAGGGAATTAAAGGTGTCTTTGTGCCACAGAGGGATGGCTCCTCCTCGGGGCTTTCTTTTCCCTAAAGTCTGCCTAAAAATATCAGTGGCTCTCAAGGCACCAGCTATTGCAGGGTCTGCTGGGAAGCTCATTTAACCACGTGTGTCTGAGCCATGCAGCCACACTGTACCATGCTGCCAGGAGCAGTGACCAGCGTTCCAGACACCAAGAGCCACCCCCACAAAGCCGGTGACACCTGGGACACCCTGGCTGCTCCACAGCTGGAGCCCACGTGTACCACCCCAACGGAGGGTCTGGAACCCACAGAGTAGGGTGGCCTGCTCCGGGGTTGCCAGTGCCTTGTGGGTCTTCAGCCGGATCATCAGTGATCCTGCCCCTCTGCTCTGCTCTGTGAGACCCCCCTGCAGTGCTGGGGCAGCTCTGGAGTCCTCAGCACAGCAGAGACATGGACCTGGTGGAGCGGGGCCACAGGAGGCCCCAGCAATGATGGGAGGGCTGGAAGCCCTCTGCTGGGAGGCCAGTCTGGGAGAGGTGGGCTTGTTCAGCCTGGAGAAGAGAAGGCTCCAGGGAGACCTTCTTGGGGCCTTTCAGGACTTCGAGGGGCCTGTCAGAAAGCTGGGGACAGACTTTTGAGCAGGGTCTGTTGGGACAGGACAAGGGGGGATGGGTTTAAACTAGAAGAGGGCGATTTAGACTAGAGAGAAGGAAGAAACTGTTGATGCTGAGGGTGGTGAGAGCCTGGCCCAGGCTGCCCAGAGAGGTGGTGGCTGCCCCATCCCTGGCACCATTGCAGGTGAGGTTGGCCGGGGCTCGGAGCAACCTGCTCTAGTTGCAGATGTCCCTGCTCCCTGCAGGGGGGTTGGACGAGATGACCGTGAAAAGTTCCTTGGCACCAAAACCAGTCTATGATTATGGAAGCACCAGGCATAAGCATCATCCTGCTGGTGGCAGCGCCAAAATTCAGGGCTTACCCCATCAGACAAAGCTGCTACCAAGGTGTGGGGTCCTCTCCTGATCTTACTGGGGTGTGCTCCCTGCTCCAGACTGGCACCGTTCTCAGGTAGCAGCCACTGTCTTGGACACCACAGCTCTCCAGGCTGACACCCAGTTTGTCAGCAAGTTGGTGAAGATATTTGCCCCAAGGGGGTCCCTGCAGCAAAACATTGGGTCCTGACCTCCCCGTGGCATCAGGGCACCACAGCACAGAGCTGTGTCCCAGTCCTGGCCAGACAGAGCCTGCAGTGGGAGCAGGTGGAGTGGAGTGTCCTGGTATGGAGGATGTAAAAGCTCGTGGAGTGAGGAAGGAGCTATTATCACCTTGTGTTGTGGAGTGGAGCCAAAGCCTGGACACATAAGGCCCACTGCAGAGCCAGGAGCTGAGCACAGGTGTGACCCACATCTCCCCTAAAACCATCCTCCTCTCTTGGGCAAGGAGCTGCATCTACACCACTGGCTTGACAGAGCACACGAGCTTTCAGCCCTTGATCTTTGCCAAGAAGTAGTCTCCTGCTGTGAGTCATTTGCAGAGCGTGACTGGGATTTGATCTGCTGTGCTCTGCAATGGAGCTCGCTGTCTTTGGCCTTCTTCCTTAACCTCATCTCAGAGGTCATTTTGCTTTTGCAGCAACTCTGGACAAGACCCAGCCCGGACAAGTCAGGTCTTCTCCATGATGACCTTGCAGACCCACAAGCCTCAGGAGGGTCTCACTCTTACCAACAGATCTTGTTCCACCCCCATGTCACTCATTGTCTCTTCCGAGAGTGCTGAGTTTTTGCCCTGTGAGCAAACCAGTGCAAAAGCCAATCTGAGGTTCAGTTTGCTTGAGTTCAGTTTGCTTGAACTGGTGGATGGGGACACCTCAACATGTCAGGCTGTCCCAGGCTAGATCAGCAAGGTGCTCTCACACTGCCCTGCTCCACAAGCACCTTTTGGACAGGCCTGCATTCTTCTGCCAGCAAGTGACCAAGCCCCCCCAGAGACCAGCCCTTTCATAGAATCATCGAGCCCAACCATTAACCGAGCACTACCAGGTCACCGCTTATTCATGTCCCTCAGCACCATATCTCCACAGCTTTTTTGTGCTGAGGGCTCCAGAGATGAGGGGTATGATTGACACACAACATCCACTTTAGGTAGTGCTTCCTACTGTAACTGAGGCAGTTTTGCTAATATACTTAAAAAGTTAAAAAAGTGTGAGCATGTATTTTTAAAAATGCATTATCTTATAGCTTGATGTTGACTTTGTTCTTTTGTTGAAAGTAAGTCATCAATGGAAAGTCTACAAGACAAAATGAAAAACCACAGTGCATAGAAAATCCACCAGGAGTTCAATAGAAACCTTGTAATACACAAGCTAAGAGGAGGAGGAGAAGGATACAGCTGTGCTTGGTCTGCTTCAGCAGTGCTGAATTTCCCATGCAGAGGGGTTCTTGGAGCTTATGTTCTGCCTAAGCCCTAAGGAACAGGATAAAAATGAATTTTTGCAGGACCTAGTGATTAGGAAGTCATAGAATCACAGAATCGCTATGGTTGGCAAAGACCTCTAGGATCATCAAGTCCAACCGTTATCTATCTCTACCAGGCCCACTTCTACACCATATCCTTGAGCACCATAGCTAGATGGATTTCAAATACATCCAGGGATGGTGATCAGCCACTTCCCTGGGCGGCCTGTTCCAGTCCTTGACAACCCTTTTGGTATAGAAGTTTTTTCTAATGTCCAACCTAAACCTCCCCTGGTGTAAATTGATGCCATTTCCTCTTGTCCTAAATTGTAACACTGGAAATGGGCTTTCATGGTGATGTTGGTCCTCCTGCTCCGGCATTGCTTTGGGAAGGGCACGCACTGATGTCCCAGCAGGAGTGATCCACAGAGGCCTTGTCCATGTGGGCAGCTTCCCTCACGCTTCATTAGCCTGACGTATTTTTTTGCCTTGTCTAATAACTCCTGCAGAGCAAGAGATCCCCTCCTGGAGCTCACCTGAAAAGGCTTGTGTCCTGGTTTTGGCTGGGATAGAGCTGATTTTTCTTCCTAGTAGCTAGAGCAGTGCCATGTTCTGGATTCCGTATGAGAATAATGCTGATAATTCTCCTATGAAGACAGGCTGAGAGAGTTGGGGTTGTTCAGCGTGGAGAACAGAAGGCTCCGAGGAGACCTTCTTGTGGCCTTCCAGCATCTGAAGGGGGCCTACAAAAAGGTGGGGGAGGGGTTGTTTAAAAGGGATTGTAGTGATAGGACGATGGGCATTGGTTTTAAACTAGAGAAGGATAGATTTAGATTAGACACTAGGAAGAAGTTCTTTACCATGAGGGTGGTTGAGCACTGGAATAGGTTGCCCAGAGAGGTGGTGGAGGCCCCATCCCTGGAGACATTCAAGGCCAGGCTTGATGGGGCTCTGAGCAACCTGACCTAGTTGCAGATGTCCCTGCTGATTGCAGGGGCATTGGACTAGATGAGCTTGGAAGATCCCTTCCAACCAATGCATGCTATGACTCTATGATTCTAATACGCTGATGTTTGCAGTCCTTGCTAAGGAATCGAAGACATTTCAGCTTCCCATGTTTTCCCAGCGAGCAGGAGCACAAGAAATGGGGAGGGGGAATGGCCAGGACAGCTGACCCATGCTAGCCAGAGGAATATTCCACAGCACAGAACAGCCTGCTCAGTGTATAGGTGAGGACAGCAGGAAGCTGGGGCTGGTCCACAATTGCTGTTTTGGAATTTTCTGCCCTCCAGGATTGTGACCCAGGAACAGGCTGGGCATTGGTCAGTGGGCAGGGACCAATTGCCCTGTGCACCACTCATTTCTCTGTTCTATTATTACTACTATCATCATTGTTGTTTAAATTTTATTTTATTTCAGTTCCTACATTGTTTTTATCCCAACCTATGAGTCTTCTCAGCCTTAGCCCCCAGCTCTCTCCCCAGTCCCCCATGGTATGTGGCTGCCGGCCCGGTTCAAACCACGACACCAAGAAAGGGGACAGGGTTTAATCCAGAGTTAGCATTTCAATTTACTGCCCAAACCAACGCACACACTGTGAGCTGAATCAGCCCCATTTCCACCAGGAGAAGGCTTTTTGTGGATGCTGGATCATGCCCTTTGCAACCCCCCTAGTGAGAGGTTCGTTGTAAGAGCACCTGCCAGGAGTGGGTGAGGAAGAAGACATCCCTTTGCACAGAACACAAACCCACTTGTGGGTCTTATGAGGAGCAGCTGAGGGACCTGGGGTTGTTGAGCCTGGAGAAAAGGAGGGTTGGGGGAGACCTTCTCCCTCTCAACTCCCTGAGAGGAGGTTGGAGCCAGGTGGGGTCGGGCTCTTCTCCCAAGGAACAAGTGAGAGAACAAGAGGAAACAGCCTCAAGTTGCACCAGGGGAGGTTGAGGTTGGACATGAGGAACGACTTCTTGCTGGCAAGGGCTGTGAAGGGCTGTCCGGGGCAGTTGTGGAGTCGCATCCCTGGACGGGTTTCCAAGCTGTGGAGATGTGGTGCTGAGGGACATGGGTAATTGGTGTCTTGGCAGTGCTGGGTTAATGGTTGGATTGGATGATCTTAAAGGTCTTTTCCAACCTAATGATTCTGTGACTGTCCTCACCATGTCCACCGGTACTGATGCAGCCCTCTAGACAGTTACAGGGGTTGTGCCACGGCAGCCAGTAATTGCACTTTTTTGCATTGCAAAATGATTATTAGCACCTCGGTTCATTATCAAAGCAAATTTAATTTTTCAATGTAAAGGAGCCAGTTGTATTTATAAAGGAGACACTGTTGATATAGCCAGAAAAAATTAATTCATGACAAATGTAAGGAAAATTAATAGTCTTTAACCAGGACAATATTTGACTGTGTCTAATTGTGCTTTGCCAGGTAAAGTACACTATCTTTGAGAAGTCCTGACAGAGATTCCTGCAGAAGCATTTTACACTTCTTCTGATGAAACTGCATTTAAACATGGGTTTTTTTTAATTAACCTTGTACCAGCCTGGTCAAATCATGCAAAACCTGTTGTGGAACCTCATTCTTCTCCCATGTGTTTGTGCGCTGGCAGAGGCTTGTGCACATTCAGGAAGGTCTTGTCTAATCCAAGCCTGTTCAGGCAGAAAAAAGAAAAGGAAGAGGAGAAAACTCCCGGGACAGAATGGCCATGGAGAGCCCCTGGACCACAAGTACGGCTCCTTGCTGGTGGCACAGCTGTGTGGACATGCCGACATCAGCTGGATTTGGCTGGTTCTGTGTCTGAGCCAGCATCTGCCAGTGCTTCCTCAGCCTCCTCTCCCTGTGCAGAGGAGGATGCCTGTCTCTGCAAAACAGGACAGGGAATGGGATCAAGGAGCTGATGGTGATTCTGCATTTCCCTTTGAAGGGGAAGCCAAAGAACTAGATGCTGCTCCACGGCCTGCTCACCATGGAGGGTGTGTCCCCACAGGTCCAGATGGCCTCGGACAACTGTAGTCCCTGAGCCCTTCCATGGACTCCAGCTGGCCCTGTTGGCTTTCCCCTTGGTAGACAGGCAGGGAGAGCACCATGGTGTCATAACAAAAGCCCAAAGGCTCCTCACTGGACATGCAGATGAGTTCACTCTAGGCAAGACAAGTCCCCAGGTGATCTCCACCAGTCAGAGTGTTCCTTGGCAGATCTTCTTCCTCAGGCTGACCATGGCACATGGAGCCTGCAGACAAGGGCGGCCACCAAGACTCCCAAAGTGGAAAGTTCAGCAGGTGTTGAGGGGCTTGTGGTGGGGGAAATCTCACAAAGACAGGTAGGGATCTCTGGTTCTCCTTAGAAGTTTACCAGTGAGAACATCCTAACACAGGAGATATTTTAAATGGTGAGATGCTTGTGTGTAGCAAGAACAGGTTCAGAAGAAGAAGCCCAAGCCCAGCTAAGGCTTAGGTGTCCCCTTGGGTCAGAGCAGCAGAGGGTCTGTTTCTGCCTGATTCTCCAAAGGTGTCCACGTCCTGGCTGTGCCCCCCAACGGCACCAGCTGTCTCTCTCCCTTGGACATAGTGGCAGCTGTCCTGATTGACAGGATTTAAAAGCTGTGGAGATGTGGTGCTGAGGGACACTGTTTAGTGGTGATCTGGCAGTGCTAACGGTTGCCCTCAATGATCTTAAAGGTCTCTTCCAACCTAAACAATTCTATGGTCCCATCCTTCATGTGAAGAAATCACAGGTGCAGAACCCCCAAAACAGGGTATGGGCTCATTAACACTTTCTCCATCACACTTGAGCAGAAGTCTCTCAAGCAGCTGGTTCCAGTGCCAATGCTTGAACTGTCCTCATGGGGGGTGTGTAGGTACCATGGTCTTCTTCAGCACCCTTTCACCAAGTGACGTGTCAGACTCCTGCGGTGCCCAGCAGGTTGATGATGCTGTGTCACCCTCAGCAGGCCCTGGTCAACGTTGCAGCTCATCTTGTTTGCACCCATGTTGTCTACTGGCTGCAGCCAAGGCCAGAGATGGGAGTGGGTGGTGCTGGCCGCCTGCTGATGGACTGATGCTCCCACGCCTGGGGGAGATTTGAAGCTTGTCCAAGCTTTGGAAGGCAAGCTGGAGGTCCCCAGTGCGTCAGAACACCAGGCAGACAGGATGGGCCCCCTCGGTTGTCTGTGCAGGGTGTGGGTGTTGCAGAGGGAACATCTGCCCCCCCAGCGTGTCCTCCCCAGCCCTGCAGACAGTCCCAGCTTCTCGCCCTGCCACCATGCTCAGCTCTCCTCAGGATGGCTTGGAAACGCGCTGTCTCCTCAATCCAGCCTGCCAACTTGAAGCCAATTTGCATTGGATAATTATTTTCAATTAAGTGATAACAATCCTGTTCTGAACGGAAATAATCTTGTCCAAAGGCCAAACAGTTTATCCAGTCTCAGAAACAAGGCTGCAGCTTTGTGCCGGCTCACGTCAGTGTCAGTGCGTTATCGGCTCGGCTGCTGAAGGGTAGGGCTGGTGGCCAGGGAGGGCTGCACAGTCCCATGTCTGCCCATCTCAGACCTCCTGAAGTAGCCCACCCCAGCCACTGCTGCACCCTCCAGGTCCTCACCAGCACCTGTTTCTCCTGCGCAGGGCCACCAGTACACTGGGTCTCTCTTCCTGCTCCCCAAAACAAGGGGTTTTGCGACCCTGGTGGGTTTATTCCAGTCCCCAGGTGGGAACAGAGCTATTTTTCTTCTGCAGGTCTCACCAGCTCACTGGCTGTCTTCCTCCTGCAGCACCACACAGAGTGTGCTGCACAGAGGTGCACATCGAAATGGCCCCAATTCCCCAGCTGGCCACCCTGATGGAGAGGACTCAAATGCACTTCTTTACAAAGTCAGCACCTTTCTGCTCAGCATCCTCCTCACTAAGAACATCTGGCCTCTGCAGGAGCTGTCCAGGTGCTCTTGTGAACCTTGGCTCTGGTTGCGTGCAAGTGTCCATGAGCTGCTGAGGGTCCCTCATGCACAGTGGGTGGTGAGTGGGGGTTGGTGACATTTCCCAGAGGAGCTTTGCCTGGAGGCTGTCCATCTTCAGCTCAGCTGTCACGAGACAAGGGGTGCTGCTGCCACCAAAGTATGGGATCATCTGGGCCCCACCGTCAGTGGGGCAAGGACCCACCCTAGCCAAACTATCTGCTAATTCGACATAAGTCATGGGAATTTGGTGCTGAAATTTGGAAGCTCTGGCCATGCCCAGCACAGGATGGGGAAGAAACTGAGGTGGTCACCATCCCCAGCAGGTCCAAGAGACACAGGCAAGCAGGGTCCGTGCTGGTGCCAGAGGCAGCCAGCTCAGCAGAACTGCCTCCAGAGACTCAACCCTCTGGTCATGGCCACAGCCATGGCCTGGGTGGCTGCCCCAGAGCTTCCTCCCCCTCGTCCCTCTGTGCCCAGCACCAGACCCGGGGCAGCGGCTGCAGCAGAGAGCTGGCTGTGGTGCTCGTCGCTGGTCATACGCACACAGAATTCAACACCGCGTTAGGCTGGGTGGAAGTCGGGGGGTTTTGTTGTTTTTTTTTGTTAATCCACCAAAGCCCAGCCAGTTGGGAAGATTGGACTCCAGAGCTCCTGCGAGTGAAAAATAGCAAATCCAATATCTTTTTAGTGGTGTTTTTATATTCAAATTAGACATAATCTCCATGAATAAAATTACTGTTCCCAAAGGGATCATGCCCAATTTAAATGTATAAAATGTCATTAAAAGGGCGCTGGCTTGCTATTAAAATTTAACTCCAGCAAACCCCCAATGTCATTTGTATTATAGTTTTACAATTAAGCCAGAGATGTTGGAAATAATAGTTTTGATGTACAATCTGGTTCCATACAGTAGGAGTGCGTTGTTCCCAAGAAGACTGCAGCTGGACCCGTCGCTGAGAACACGGCCATGCTGGAGCAGTGTTGATGCCGGGGCTGACCGCAGCTCCCGCAGAGGGGGCACAGCCACGGCACTGCCCAGGGACGGCTGGTCAGGAACAGGACTGGTGCCACTCTGTGCCCTCCTGCTCACAGCATGGTCCCACCTGAGGCCAACAGCTCTGCACAGCAAGGACACGGCCAGAGCAAGGTGACATCCCATTGGAAGGTCCCTGTGTGTGGGGCAGGGACACCCTCCCTTTTGGGGCCACAAAAGCTGTCTCAAGGCCACACCAGGCAAAGGATGTGGGTCACCTTCCTTGTGTTCCTACTGTCCCAAATGCAGAATGCCATGGGGTTGAAAGTATGATCAGCAGGACATGGCTGTGGAGCAGGGGCTGGTGGGCTTCTGCATCCTCCCTTGTCTGGAGGGAGGCACTGCCAAAGACAACTTGATGGCAGCAGCAGTGATCTAAGGTCCAGAACTCCCCCAGAGGGTTGGGAGCACACATGTCACTGCACACATGAATGTGTGGTGACACTGAAAATGTCCTGCATTACCAAGCTCTGCCTGTCCACACTGTGGAGACAGGTCAGTGTGGCACCTGGAGAGACTGGGGTGTGCATGCTGGATGACTATCCAAACTGTGGCGATGGTTCATGGCAGCCACAGTGGCCTGAGTGAGGCATGGTCAGTGCCAGAAGCAGTTTGGCTTTGCTGCTGGCCTTGCCCCAGTCTGGTGCAGGTGTGCTGCGTGTCTTTAATAGAGCTTCGGTTCAGCTGCCAGGAACTGCTGGCTGTTTTTCCTCAATGCAGGGGTAGGAGATAATGGCCCTGTCTCAGGAGACAACATCTGGATGTACTTGAGAAAGGCAGGTGAGCTTTCAGACATACAAAGAGCTCCTCAGTTACCAGGTGACCTAACAAAAGGTGTTTTTACTCTCCTTAACATATGGTGATTCTGCTACAGTCCCAAGGCACAAGGAGGTAATCCTGGGACATGAGGGCAACCACGAGGATAAGAGAATCATCATAGAATGGTTTGGGTGGGAAGGGACCTTCCCAGGTCACCTCCTGCAGGGAGCTGGGACATCTGCAACTAGAGCAGGTTGCTCAGAGCCCGGGCCAACCTCACCTGCAATGGAAAGACCTGGCCTGTGCCAGACACTGGTGGTCCTGCTCCCCTTGCTCAGGCAGCTTCAGCTGTTACTGAACACTGATCAGCATTGCCAAGGTAGCTCCTGGCTCAGTACACCAGCCAGCTGTGGCTGTCAAAAGGATGTGATCAATGTTTCCTACAAAACCTGACAACACAAGGCATCCAGCAGAGTTTAGCAGGATAGTTGGACAGTAAATGCAGCAGTGGTTTAACAAGATTTGGTGGCAAGGTGCACTTGATTATTTACTGCACATAGGACAGGGTGAGACAAAGCTATCAGGGAGACCCTCCTGTTGAGCGATGAGATTCAGAGAGGACCCCCTTGCTTTCTAAACTCTATCTCAGGAGCCAAGGTGCAGCTGAATCCAGTCCTAGTCCAAGATTTAGTCACCACTTTGTGTCTAAGGATTATGTGTGGGCAATCAATCTTTTATAGCACTTAGCTAAGATTTCAAAGTTTAGCATGCTGTTAATCACTTACTGAGAATCTGCTGCAGCAAGGACTCTCTCAGCCTTGAGGAGAAGCCTTGAGAGGTGTCCCTCCTCAAGGGGAGATCCTGGCATGCAGCCTGCTGCCATGCAGGAGAGCTCAATGGGCTCTGGGGTGTCCACTAGTGATGGAGCAAGGTAATTGACTTACAGTCATAGTTACATACCAAATAGAGAAGATTCTTCTAAATTTGGCTTGAGTCAGGCATTGGCCAGCCCCGTAGTTCGGTGAGCACATGGCTCAAACCAGCCCTGGGCTGTTGTGTTGTTCTCTGGCTCCCCTGAATCCACGCAACCAGATGCAGCCATTGATCACCTGAGCAGGGAAATACAAGTCAGGCTGGGGTGGGGGGCCAGGAGTGCACCACCACACCCCCAGGTGCCATGTCGGTACGCTGTGCATGCCCTGGGGCCACGGCAGCGCACAGCCCAGCAATGCCCGACCATGCCCCGTGACCTCAGCAGACCTGACGTGGTTTAACCCCCTGAGTCAACACAAGACTTCACACACAAACATCTACTCCCTCAAAAGGGACTGCTCAGGAAGAGTCTTTGCTCTCTACCAAATAATTACTATGCATTAAAGGATATAATGCATATTTAAATATGCATTTAACTGTCAGAGTAAGCAGGTGAGTGAATACGCATGTTATAAAAAATACGTATTTAACTAATATGCAATTAATGGGGCAAAACACTCAAAACTATTTATTACTTCTGGGAACAAAACACCTTCCAAAGCATTTTAATTACTGCAGTAATATTGTGAAAACAAAGATCATATTCAGTCTTTCTCATTCTCTTCTTCTTCCCCAAAGAATAGGAAAACTCTGTTAAAACCCAGCGATGTTATGCTTAGGAGAGAACTGTTAAGCAAAACGGAGTCTGTGGACCCCTGGGAAGGCTGCGATTGAACAAACAGCCACAACAGGAGGAAAGCAAATACCCAGGTGTGGACTTTGCACAAACCAACCCAGCTTCTGGCTCCTGCTCCAGCGAGGAGGACCTGCAGCCCCAGGAGATGACCTGGGCAGCACTGTGGGGACCAGCACCGCAAGGGCTCTGCCAGCACCGGCGCGGGCACACAGAGGTTCTGTGGCACCAGCAGCCTCAGGGGCTGCTGCCAAAGCTGCCCTCCAGGCCAGGCTACCGGCCGGCCTCAGCGAGAGAGAGGTGCCAGCCACGTGCAGCACCACAGCATCCTCTGCCAGCTCATGTCATCTGTCTGGACAGTGCCCGAGTTACTGCTGGAGCTCATAAAGCACATGCAAACAGCCTGCAAAATGGGAAGCATTCATCTGAGACATGCAGCCGTGACGCCCTGCTTGCGCTGCAGACGGATCACTTCGCCTTGTCATTGTGTTTATGAGGGTGAGAGGGTTTTTCACTACCGCGATATTTTCCCATTAGCCATTACAAGGAGATGCTGCTGGAGGGAATAAGGAAAAGGCTTCGCCTATGCATGACTGAGCTGCAAAGGCCAAATCAAAGGGACAGGTGGTGCCCTGGGTAATTCTTACCTTGATTTCCTTGTTGAAACCTGATAAGCCATGTAATAAAAACCTCGTTTCCTTCTCACACCCTCATGTCCTAGCTACCAGACCCCTCTGTGAGCTCAGCCCCACAGCCATGAACAGCACTGAAATTTCAGCCCATCCTCCCTAGGCCAGCGCTGTCTCTGTGCCCACAACAGCAGATCTCAAGGAGCCCGTGTCTCCTGGCTCACTCCAGAGCCACCAACATGTCACTGTGGGCATGGCAAGCTGCAAAGGAGCAGCAAAGCCTCAACACAGAGGAATAGCAAGGCCCGGGGACCACCCTGAAGATCAGCATGAGAGACCACAGCGAGATGTGCCATCAGCAGCCACCCCTGCAACAGGCAGTGCCCTTCATTTAACAAAGATGCCGAGGGGACTGGATCATCTCTGACTAGGAAAGGCTGAGAGCCCTGTGGCTGTTGACCTGAAGAAAGGAAGCCTGAGAGAGGATCTGATCAATGCTGATCAGTATCTGAAGGGTGGGGGTGTCAAGAGGATGGGGCCAGACTCCTGTCAGTGAAAATGTTGTGAAGGGCTGTGCCAGGCTGCCCAGGGCAGTGGTGGAGTCCCCATCCCTTGAGGGATTTCAAAGCCCTGGAGATGTGGTGCTGAGGGACGTGGTTCAGTGGTGACCTAGCAGTGCTGGGTTAATGGTTGGGCTTCCTGATCTCAAAGGTCTTTTCCAACCACAATGATCCCATGATTGCCCAGGGGCTAGGTGACAAGCCGCACCCAGCTGTCCACGGGACCCTTACCACACCGGAGCCAGCCGAAAGCATCCCAGAGCACACATGGCCCTGGCTGTGGTGGCAACAGGCACAACCCCTCTGTGAGGACCAGCAGGAACCAAAGGAGAGGCAGCAGTGACTGTGGAGCAAAGCCCATATCTCTACACGCTTCTCCTCATGCACAGCTTGCTCCTGCCTGCACCCAGAGACCAAGAACCTCCCGTGTGCTCCAGGTCCCGTGTTGTTGGGGCTGTGTGACCTCCCCAAGCACTTTCTGCTCATCCTGCCCCAGGGATGGAGTTTTGCTTTTATTGTCAGAAAGAAGCAGCAACTTAATGAAAAATACTTTTTTTTTTTTTCTGTTAAAGGAAGTTTCCAAATTTATGGTAATGTCAGAATGCTTCTGAGTCATTAGGTGGCTGACAACACGCTGGATCACATTTTGCATTAAAATACATGAATCCAAAACGAAAATATTGGCAGATTTAGCGTCCAGTGGCCCGGTGAGGACATGCCCCCATCCGGGCATTTCCAACAATAGATTGCATCTAAAACAGTCTGCGTTCGGTCCTGACCACTAATGCTCTGCACAATCGCATGAAAAAAGTCCCTTTTAATTCTTAAAAGGAAAACAGTTTAATCATTGTAAGAAACTATACCTTCAGGGTATCGTTTCAAAAATACAGGCAGAGATTAGAAGGGATTTGTGAGATTGTGTTTATTCCCAATTTAGGTGCTTTCCATAAATTAATTATAAAAGCAAGCCCAAACCAGTCAGAAGTACGCTGGGAAATTCTCAGAGTGTTAGTCATTTTCATGCACTAATATTCATGCCATCTGCCTGCCTTTTTTTCTGTTTTCTCTAAATGCTCCATTGTTAGCCGCAGCTTGCTTTCTCCTGCTGCCTTTAGTCCCTCTCGCCCTCGCCCTGCAGCAGGTAGCTACCCTGAGCACGCGTTCTGTTCTTGTTGAAGGAGCGTCAGGAGGAGGAAGGCTTGTTTTGGTAGTTGGCACCGATGCACAGCAAACAGCACCTCATCCCCTGCAGACAGCAGCTGTCGTTGTGTCCCCATTTAGAGGATTCGCTCCTGTCCGCACATTATCGTCTTTCCAAGCTCCCCTCCGTTGGCTGGACGTCTCCTCCCAGCATCTCCAGTGGGATGGAGAGCACGGGACAGGGCTGTGCTTGCTTGGCATGAGGTCCTGGGAGAGCCCTGGTGCAGGCAGTGCTGCCTCTGACAGAGGGATGGAGCAGAGCAGAGCAATGAATCACAGCAGGCTGCCCATTTCTCCACGTGTGGTATCCAAGAAATGCAGGCAAAGACCACCCTCTGGGTCACCTTGTAATGGCAATGGTAAGATGCAGGTGACAAGTGTCACCCAGACAAGTTTCCTCCAGCACCTTGAATACTGTGTTCAGTTTTGGGTCCCTGACTACAAGAGGAACATTGAGGGGCTGGAGCATGTCCAGAGAAGGGCAATGAAGCTGGGGAAGGGTCTAGAGCAGGAGGGTGGTGAGGAGCAGCTGAGGGACCTGGGGGGGTTGAGCCTGGAGAAAAGGAGGCCCAGGGGAGACCTCCTCACTCTTGACACCTCCCTGAGAGAAGGTTGGAGCCAGGTGGGGTCGGGCTCTTCACCCAAGGAACAAGTGACATGGCAAGAGGAAATGGCCTCAAGTTGCACCAGGGGAAGCTTAGGTTGGCCATGAGGAACAATTTCTTGCTGGCAAGGGTTGTGAAGGGCTGTCCCGGGCTGTCCCAGGCTGCCCAGGACAGTGGTGGAGTCCCCATCCCTGGAAGGGTTTCAAAGCTGTGGAGATGTGGCGCTGAGAGACATAGTTTGGTGGTGGACTGGGAGTGCTGGGTTAATGGCTAGGCTTGATGATTCTGAAGGGCTCTTCCAACTGAAATTACTCTATGATTGTACAATTCTCTCTCTGGAAAGTGATGTCAGCAATGCAAATCCAGCAATGCTGCCCAGGATAGAAGTAATCTGATAAGACTGGGGAACAACAGGCCACCTTGTGACAGGATAAGATCTACCAGAAAATGGTCCAAGTGCTGTCAACATCACTTCAGCTTTCTCAGGAGGAGTCTGAGGGTTAAGAAACCTTCTGTCACCTTGGGAGCTGTGGTCCCTACTGAACCAACCCAGCCTTATCTGGCAGCTTTCAGCCAGGACATGTGTCTGGGTGGCCTGATGCCCTCTCTGCATCCCAGGCAGGGGGTCACCAATTGGTGCCCTGCCTGGCTCAGAAGAGTGTCTGGGGACAGCTGCCCAAGCAGCCTAATAACCAGAACCAAAGCTCCCTCCTCTCCCTGATCCTGCTAACCCTCTAGGCCTCACTGTGGATGCTGGTCAGTCTCACACAGCCCCTGGTTCTCCCAGAAACATCTGCCTGATGTGGAAATCCAGAAGTCTTTAAGGTGTTACTGGGGCTTTTGAGGGAGTTATAGGGCGCTCTGAGGGGCTTTAGGGCATTGTGGGGGGCTTGGAGGGTATGGGGGTGTCACAGGGTACTATAGCAGAGCTGTGAGGGTTATGGGAGGTGGGATGGGGCTTTGGGGCAGTTGTGGGGGCCTACAGGGGAATTATGGGGGGCTCTGGAAGGGCTTTGAGGGCCTACGAGGGTAGCAGGTGTTATAGGGTGGCTATAGGGATGCTCTGGATGGTTATGGGGGTTTGGGGAGTTCTGGTGGGACTTGAGGTGTTATGGGGGTTATAGCAAGGCTATGGGGACCAGGGGGTCATTGGGAGGCTTATGGGGGAGGTTTAGGGTTATGGAAGGTGTCACCAGGGGTCCACCTCTTCAGGCCAGCCCAGCAGGGAAGTAGCTGGCAGTGGTTTGGATTTGTCTATCAAGCCACCTGGAAATGGGAAGAAAGGGCAGGAGTTGCCACAGGGAAGCCCCAGAGCTGCTCCAGGGCCACACAGCCGCCCCTCAGCCCTGGGCTGGCAGAGACCCAATGTGGAGGCCAGGCCTGGCCACTGCTCAAAGCCAACTGGTGTTGAGTTTGATCCATCTGCTGTGAATCCCCTCCAGGTACAGCTTTGAGCCTTCTTTTAAGAAAGGCAAATTAAAATACTGCTTCTTAGAATGGCATCGTCCAAAGGTTTTGGTTGCTCCTAAATACAAAATTCTAGCTATCCCTTAAGAAGGATTAAGGAAACTGGTGTGGTTGAAATCCGTAATGGAGATGATACATTTTTCCCTGCAGGAAACCTCTGAAAATGCTTTAAAAGTAATCTTGTGGTAATAGCCTAACAGCCTAAGTACAGATTCACCCTCCAGTAAAGGCAGACATTCAGCTGGCTAATAGACTTCTGAACACCACGGAGCCTGAGTCGGCAGCACCATGCACATCATGTCCCTCATGCAAAAATCCCTGGCTATGCAAACTACATGAAGGAGCGAGGCAGCAGGGGCGCAGGTGCTCAGCAGCGCGACTGGGGACAGGGGTCGTGGGCACACAGAAAGGCAAGCAGGAGCAGCAATGGAATGAGGCTTAGGCCAGGAAAGGTTCTCCTCCCACTCTGTTCTAACCCAGTGAGTCCACTTCTGGAGTCCTGGGGCCAGTGCTGGGCTCCCCAGGTCAACAGAGACAAGGAACTACTGGAGACAGTCCAGCAGAGGCTGTGGAGATGCTGAGGGACCTGGAGCATCTCTGTGCCCAGGAAAGGCTGAGAGCCCTGGGGCTGCTGAGCTGCAGCAAGAGAAGCCTCAGAGGGGATCTGATCAATGTTGATCAAGAGCTCAAGGGCCCATGGGGGGCAAGAGGATGGGGCCAGACTCTTGTCAGTGGTGCCCAGCGACAGGACAAGGGGCAACGGGCACCAAGTGGAACCCAGGAGGTTCCATGGGAGCAGGAGGAGACACTTGTTTGGTTTGAGGGTGTGGGAGCCTGGCCCAAGCTGCCCAGAGAGGTTGTGGAGTCTCCTTCTCTGGAGAGATTCCAAAGGTGCCTGGATATGATCCTGGGCCCCTTGCTCTGGGTGAGCTGCTGGATCAGGGAAGCTGGACCAGATGATCTCCAGAGGTCCCTTCCTACACTCACCATGCTGGGATTCAGTGTGATTCTGTAAAAAGCCAGGCTCCTGCTGGCCTCAGGCCCTAGCTGGGTGGGCAGCATGTTCCCACGTGCAGCCCTGGGTCCCTCAGTCCAAGGAGGGACTGTCCTGGTTTTGGCTGGGACAGAGTTAATTTTCCTCCTAGTAAATCCAAACCTAGCCAGTTTGGATTTCACATGAGAACAATGTAGCTAACACACTGATGGTTTCGTTGTCGCTCAGTAGCACTATCCTAAATTCTGGATTTTTCATTTTCCCCTGCTCTGCCGGTAAGCAGGAGCACAAGAAGCTGGGACAGGACATGACCAGGAAAGCTGACCTGAACTAGCTAAACGGATATCCTCTACCATAAAACATCTTGATGTCATAGAACATAATGATCTCAGGTTCAATCCCTCTATGAGCCACCACCATAGAACATCATACCCAGTACATAAACAAGGGGCAGTTGGCCAGGGCAGAGATCTCTGCTCGTGCATCAGTCAGTGGATGGTGAGCAATTGCCTTGTGTAGTACTTGTCTCTTCTTGCAGTCTATTTCTTGCTCTTTTTGTTGTACTAATTTTCATTATTATTATTGTATGTTATTATGATTATTATTATATTTTATTACAATTATAGTTATTGTCATGTTTTATTTCATTTTAGTTATTAAACTGTTCTCATCTCAACCCATGAGCTTTACACTTTTTCTAGATTCTCATCCCCATCCCACTGGGAAGGGGAGCCATAAGCAAGCGGCTGAGTCATGTTTATTTGCTGGCTGGGGTTAAACCACAACAGGGAGACTTGGAGACCCAGGGTGTAAGGAGGAGAGTGGGAAGTGGGCGCCTTTGGAGGAGCAACCCAGAAGGGCTTCAGCTTTCCATGGGACAGGGCAGTTCCACCTCTGTGTGTGCAGATGCCAAGAGGCAGCACAGAGCAGAGCCTGGAGACACAGAAGGAGGGATGAGCACCAGTGCCTCAGGACAGCCTGTGGGACCATAGCTGTCCTGAGGCACTGTGGGACCGCCCGACCGCGACACCCTTCCACGGACCAAAATCTTCCCATCACCAAAGATACCGGCAATGACAAGAACAATGGCTGGAAAAAAATGACAAGAAGAATGATGGACCAAAAAGCCTTTGCTTCCAGTGTATCCCTGTGGGTTCTTGCCTCCAGTGCCACCTCTTCATTGCCCTTACGAGGCCCATGACACCTTCAGGAAGCTTTGTCCAACCACCCCCCTCCCCAGCAATTCAGAATTTATGGGATAAAGGGGCCAGAGATACTTGCTCAGCAAATTAACCCATAGGCTTGTGAGCATCTGATCCTTTCCACACTCCCACCTCAACAGATGCCACCTCAAGCCACAGGTCTTTGCTGCCCATGGTCCTGCTCAGAACTCCCAAAGCAAGTGCCTGAGATCCCAGGGCTGGAGGAGATGCAGCCCTGGAGGCAGCAGCATGACTGTGAGAGTTGGCAGAAGCCACCAGCCCTGCTGATGGAGGACCAGGCAGCACAGCAGTGTTGGAGGTTTCCAGCCTCATAGAGACCTTGTTTGTCAAGGAACGTGCCTTGCACCAAGACAGCTGATGACTGTGTGTGCAGTGACGAGGCTGACTGATCAGGCTCCGCTCTGCTGGGGACTGATAGTGCTGGGGACACCACAGTGCTACTGGGCTGGCTAATTCTGACTCAGGGTGGCCTCTTGCAGCAGAGGATTTCTGGTTTGTCAGGAATGGACACAGGCGTGGGCCTCTGGCTCTTGCAACGACAGGAACCCAGCCCCAGAGCAGTTAGCACCACCACAGTGGGACACAGAACCACCTAGGTTGAAAAAGACCTTTAAGATCATTGAGCCCAACCATTAAAATCCATAGAGGAAAAAAAAAGTGAAGTTCACAGAGAAACACAACCCTAACACAAAAGAAAAATAAAGAAAAGCCCATCAAAAACACCTTATTCTAGCAAACTATGAATTAATATCTTACTTTCCGCATGCTCCCTTTCAGTGTTGTTGCAGAGAGCACGGACAAGGCAGAAGATGTAAGAGTTTAGACGCTGACATTGTTGATACAGGCTTAGATTGCAACACTACTGAGACATCCAGACACAGAATACTGGACTCAAATTTCATATGCTTACATGTATATTCATAAAATTTATGGCACAGAGCTGTTATTGATCACACAACGCCATGGTCTCCTGCACAGTCAGTAACATCTTCAAGCACCGTTCTGAACCTGCAGCAGTACCTAGGAAGGACCAGCTCTAACCCAGGGAGATGAGGACTTGAGTGGGGACAGAAGAGCAGCAGCACATCCAGCCCCTTCCCCCCAGCTGTGGGGCACTGCCAAGCCAGCCCTGCCCTGCTCTCCACGGGTAAGGGGCACACAGAGCCACTGGCACAGACCCACAGGTCCTCCGCCCCTCCCAGGAGCAAGCGCTGCTGCTGGGGCTCAGCTTTGTCCCTGGGGACATACGGCACATCCCAAAATGGGAACGCAGCCAGGCTCCATGGCAGAGTTATTAATTAACCAGCTGGATCCCAACAAACAGGCTCTGGTCTGAGAAGCGACCAATGAATTTGGTGGGTGTAAGTTGGGCTGGATTTGGTCCCATCACAAGCCCTCTGGCAACTGCTTTTCTAGTCCTGGCTGACATAAACCCCTGGGAAGTCAGTTCTCACCTCCAGCACTCCCTGGAGAGCTGTGGCTCCTCCTCAAAAGCCAGGATGCATGGCCAGGATGGGATGCAATGGGATGGATAGACAGATGGAGATGCAGCCATTCAGTTGGCTTTTTGCAAGAAGCTGCCACACGTCCACAGTCCTGTATCCTCTGGAGAGCCGCAAGCTTTGCCAGAGGTGACATGTTTTGAAGGACGTCACCTTCATAAAGTGAAAGCCATCGTTTCTGTCCTGCTGTCCTGGGTTGGCCAGGACAGGGTTAATTTTGTGTGGAGCCAGGTAATTCTATACCATGCTGACATCATGCCCCGGGGCCAGCCCCGGGGAGGGGCCAGTTCCATTGGGGGATTTTCAGTTGGAGCTCAGTTCGCCT
>VZZY01021079.1:636126-676948 GCA_013400335.1 Eurystomus gularis | reverse complement strand
AAAGATACGTGCTATGATGTCTTGAAAGATAGCAGACTGTGATCCAGAAAATGTCACCACTGTATACAACTGAAGCAATTAATTCGTCTAAGCACAAATATATTGCTATTTTAGTTGGCTTAGATGGAACCAGAACTGTCAGTTCATCTGTCAGAGTAACTCATTGACTTTAATACTAAGTATAACATTTCCTTTTTCTTTCCTCTGTAAAAAATGTGCATTTACAAGATCACAACAATATTTGAAGTAGAGCAGTAAACACATAAAAATATTTCCTGAATCTGTTTTCATACTGGTGTTACTTTCTTAACAAAACCAGCCTGAGACATTATATTGGTTGTTTTTAATTTCTTTCAGCTGTGGTCATTAGGGGTGCACTCTATTACAGTTTAAAATTTCTCTACATGTCCGTATGAACTACTGTATTCTTCTCTCTTCACCTATTATAACATGTAAATATTCCTACGTTATAGGTTACTGACATCAACATTGATCTTAACAAATTTTAAAATATATAAATGAAAAAATACTATAGAAAAATTCTCACTTTAAAAAGCCTTAATTAAATTTAAGTGGCTGTGTTTGCTTCTCATGAATGAAGCAAGCACTGCTGAAATATATTCACGTAAGTATGATTTCTAGGTGGTACCTAATTCTTTTTTAGTATGGTAAAGTTTGAACAGGAATTTAAAGGGCTGGCTTATTTATTTGTTCAGACTGTGAAACCCTGTTTCTAGCAAGTTTGTCCAGTCAAGTAACAGAAAGATGATTTGTGAACTTTTTATTAAATCCAGATAGCTCAGGCTTTGATTCAAATACTGAATATTTGCTGCTTAAAAAAAAAAATCCAAAACATCTTGACAAGAACCTAAGTAAGCTGCTCTAATTCTGAAGTTAGTCCTGCAGTGAACAGGACTTGATGACCTTTTGAGATCCTTTCCAATATAAATTATTCTATGGTTCAATGTAACAGTATTTGAAAAGATTACTTCCAGAATGACTTATTGGAAAATTGCTTTTTGTAGGAATGCAGAATTCTGTTCCACAAGTAAGAAATATCAGCAGATGTATAGGCATTAATTGTATATAATTACAAACTACACACTGAAAAAGTTACAGTTCAAGTTTTATGAGCCAGTTGTAACTGGTATTTTTATCATAAATACACTCATTTAAGGTTTGAAATATTTTTTGCTGCTGATCAGTCTCTATTGTGAAGTTTGTGTTTGCAGGGAGAACTAGATCAGGAGAGACAACAGCATGAGGCAATGATTGCTGCCATGAGGGAAGAGGAAAAGTTCAAGGTTGACAGAATGGCTCGTGACTTGGAAATAAAATGGACAGAAAATCTTCGGCATGTATTAACTTTTTTATTCTTTAATAAGAAATTAAGATGCATTACATGCAAATGTAATAGCAAATTAAATGTAAAGGGTTTTGTTATTATCTAAGCTTTTAAAATTATTACAGAGTTCTTAGGTCTTTTCACTTCTTCCACAAGATGCACTGTGTTTTAGTTATTTGACCTTTGCTTTTAGACAGGAATGTAATAAGCTTCGTGAAGAGCTGAGGCTGCAGCATGAAGAGGATAAGAAGGCAGCCATGACTCAGCTGTTGCAGCTGAAAGAACGTGAAAAAAATGCAGCAAGGGATGGATGGCAAAAAAAAGTTGAAGATCTTTTAGACCAGGTAACTATGGTCTCTTTGAGAATTGGAAGGCCATTGCAGTTTAGTTGGTGGTGGTTTATTACAAATTAGCTACATGAAGTTGGTTGTGACGTGTCTTTGAAATGAAATTTGTTATCGTAATGCTTTTTAAACCTAATAATTGTTACACTTTTTAAGTAATATATGAAGATGCCTTAAAATTATATGAATGTCCTTCTTTAATGTGAATAAAACTTCTTGCAGCTTTTTGAGGGGAGTGGGAGGATGTTGAAAGTCTCACCTCTTAACTATAAGATTTTTTTTTTTATTCTGTCTGCTCACCTATTCTATTATAAATATTTACCAATGCTAGTTGTTTGGATTTGGAGATATCCCTTGTCTTTACAATAATAACACTGTACAAGTCACTGAAAAGTCAAAAAGTCCCTTAGTTTCCACGATGTGCTTACTACAGCTATGTCTTCTCTCAAGTGCTTTTGAACATTGTTTTGGGATATTTTTTTATAAATCCCAAGTTTTTTAATTGCAACTTTTACTTATAAACTCAATTATGTTAAATAATTCACAGAAAATACTCGCTTTGTACTTTTCCCAAACCATAAATGCTATAGAACTGGTTTTATTGGCCACAATTTGAAAGAGTAGCTGATAATGAACATTTTAAAGTAATAGAAACAGATTTTGGAACTCATTAAATGATGTGATTTTAGGGTGTTATTGTGGAATGGCTTTTAATTTGCTGCCTAATTTGAGAAATGTAACTGAACATGCACTTGATTATACAGCTTCTTATAGAACACATAACACTTTATTTTGCCGACAAGGGAATTTAAGCTTGTAAAATCTTGTGGCTTAGGCTCATAAAAGCTGAAAGCTTTCAAAGTTCCTGATCTGTTACTTTTTACAAAGTGAATGTAGTAAAACTTGAACTCATTTCATTTTAAGCTTCACTTACCCAAGCTTCACTTAGTCTCTTTAGTTCTACCTCTAAATAGCATTTTCTCTAGGAAAGTACAATTTGAAAGGGATATGTTAAACTTTCTGTAGTTTTAACATACTTTAAAAATACTATCTCTACCTTTTTAAAAGTACTGTAATACATATGACCTACAGTTTCAGAACGGAAAATTAGTATGTTGCTAATGACCAGGTTTTTTTCCTGCATATGAAAGAAGTTTTGGAATCGGAAAGTTAATTGTAATAGAGAATTCTACTAGAGAATTTGCAGGCATAGGAAATGGTCTGCATATGCAAAATGGCTGAGGGTTTTTTCTTCACTCCTTTTACTGCACCAGAGAGCTGCACCATTTCATAGCAGCATGTGTTCAAAGAAGTAGTAAGAAACTAAACCCTGGGAGTCTTCAGTTTTTAAGTCCAGTGTTGCTTTTCCATACCAGTGTTTGGATTGGTTAGATATTTCATAAAGATGGAAAAGTTACTGTTGGTGGTAGGGAATTAAGCTTTCCCTCTGTAATTTTACCCATTACACCTGGAGGAGAGAGAATTCCAGACCACAGCATACAAGATGGGTAACTTAACTCTTAGAGAAATGGGAGGAACTTACTACAAACCCAATTACAGTACACAGAGGGTAGCCTCTGAGAGTTGTAATGACCTGAATCATAGAATTATGGATTTACTTAGGTTGGAAGAGACCTCAGGAGGTCATCTAGTCCAAACTCCTGCTCAAATCAGTCAACGCTAAATGTGAACCGGGTTGCTTTAGAGCTTTGTCCTGGCACACCTTGAGTAAACATCCAAGGATGAAGTCCACAGCCTCTCTGAATAATCTCTTCTAGTGATTATTACTCTCATAGTGAGTTTTTTCTTTGTATTTAAACAGAACTTCCTCTGTTTCAGTTTATGACCATTATGTCTCATTGCCCTATTATGCATTGTTGTGAAAAGGCTGGGTCTACTTTCTCAGTACCTCCTAGGTAGTGGAAAGCTTATTAAGTTGTACAGAAAGCTTTTCTTCTTTAGACTGAACAAACCTAGTTCCCTCAGAGGATATATGTTCCTGTCTCAGCCGTCTCAGTGGTAGCTCTCCACTGAACTTGTTCGAGTTTACCAGTGTTTGTTTTGTACTGGGGCAACCAAAGCTGAATGAACTGGAGGAGGAGACAGAATGTGCCTTCTAGGTGATGTGCAAAAAGTGTCAAATCAAAGAGACTGATCCCTTCCCTTAAACTACTGGTTGTTGTTACAGCCCAGTTACTGCCGGCATTCATTGCTGCCGGGCCATGCTGCTGGTTCATGTTTGGCCTACCATAAACTAGGTTGTGTGAAGCAGATCTGTAACCCAGTATGAACCAGTGCAGTGGTTTAGTCCATCCCATGTAAAGGACTTTGCATTTGTCCTTGTTGAATTTTGTGAGGTTCCTATTGGTCCATACCTGTGACCTAGATAGGTCCCTCTCCGTGGCAGCCCTACTTTTCAGTGTATTGTGTCCCCTCAACTGTGCCATGTTCTGTTTTTTACTCCTGTTTGGCATCGTCTGCAAACTCCAAGAGGGTACTGTCTGTCTCATCCTTAGATCATTGATAAAGATACTAAAACAAATAGCTTTTGGAACAGACACCTTAGCAACTCTACTTGTTAAAAGCTTTCAGATGGAGTGAACCATTAACTGCTACACTTTCACAGTTCTCATCTATCTTCCACCATTTCTTGTCTCTCTGGTAGCCAACCCATCTGAATTGTGATACAATCAGAAACAAGAATGTTAAAAATCTTGCTGAAGTCAAGGTTGCAAACGTCCGCTGCTCTCCCCTCATCCATAGATCTAGTTATTTCATTATAAAAGAAATTCAAAGATAGTATTTTAATTACGGAAGAGTGGAAGATTTTTGGTATGTGTTTCATAATGCAAAGATTGCTATACACTTCGGTTGTGCTCATCTAGAATTATACTATTCTGAGTGGAAGCTGCCTTGGGCCAGCTTTGACGCTACAGGAACTACTGCAATAAGCCAAGCTCTGCTTGGCTAGCTGTAAATGTGCAATAAGACTCTTCACCCCAGAGGGTTCACAGTCTAGTTTAAATAGACTGGAGACAATGATAGAAGTGAGATGATGCCGCTGTTGCGTGTGTGTTGCGTACATATACAAAAGTTAACAGCATTGGGAAGAATTCAAATTTCAATCCATCAAAAGAATATCTGTTCGTACCTGTCCTCTTTCAACTACACTGAATTAAAACAGCCTGACATATTGCAGTAAGGCTGTAAAACTGAATTTGTTACACCCAGCCCTAGTCTTCGTTAGTGGGAAGATGCATTTAAAACCCATTTGAAAGGCATGAAGTCTGTGGGGAAAAAAAATAAATTAGGAAGAGAGCAGAGATCCAACACCTCTTTCTGCAATTCAGATTTTTACACCTGAAGCATTGGTCTGGTCTACACCAGCAGTACTATACAATGATTTATCAAAATAACACAAGACCAAGGTTTCTGCAAAATCATTTGTAAACTCCTAACTTGACAGAAAGAGCACATGTAGACCACATTTTATGTTGAGAAAGTCCCTAAAGCTTCACCACTTAGTTGTATAAATGCTGTTCAGAAAGGTTGAATTCAGAAGTTAAATGCTCATCAATACATAATTTTCTGATATGCATTGATGCATCTCAGGTTTGCTTTAAAAACAACCTATGAAGAAGTGTAGTGCCTAACTTGAAGTGCAGGAATGGTTATGTAGGCAAAGTGTTGCAAGGCAGATTTAAATGAATGGAGAGAAATGACACAGTATAGTTACTTAACTGTAGAAAAATACATGGAGTGTGTCCACCTTGGAATGCTGCTGACTGGCTGGAAAAACTGAATGAAAAGACACAGCTATAAATGGCACCATTTTTTAGAAAATAAAATTCTCGCTCTAAATTTATGTCCATAAAGGGTATTAAGCTTGCTTCTTTTGTTTTGCTTTAGTTGTTAAACTAATCATAAATTTCTGCCTTCTACTAGTTGTTGCACATTTGATAGATCTCGCTCTTACATACAGCAAGGTAATAGCTTTGCTTTTTTACTGCTAATGCTAAGTGGTCTCTCACAGAATGCATGTAGGACTATTGCTGTTCTAACAGGATAGCTTTGTTATGAAAGAAAATGCTATTCACTTGATTAAGTGCTTGAACACGTTCTTGCTGGTCGCAAAGCATCCCTTACCATTTACAGTTAAGTGTGGTTGGTAGGTTAACTAGATCAGTGTCTAGAGACCAAGTGTGTAGTTCTTATCTCTGTTACGAGAAATGGTTCTAGAAGACATAAACAGAAAGTGCTTTTCCTTTTTTTTTTTTTCTGTGAATTTTACCAAGTACTTCTACATCAATTCCTGTGAGAGTTTCTTCATGAAATATGTAGTGAATTCTGATGTTCTAGCTTTTTTCCATTTCTCTTAGCTGTGTAATGGACTTTTAATGCTTTTCTTAAACATTTTACTGCTGAGAAGGCTTCAGCCATGGATGAAATAGCAGGAATTTTCTTTTCTAAAGCACGAGCATGTTTTCTCTTCTGCTTCTCCATGTTGTGCAGCCTTAAATCCTGGGCACTGAAATGTACAGGTTAAGACCTGTATTCTTTTACTCTTTCTTCTTGTGATAAATGGTTCTTTCTGTAAACTGAATCAAGTATTCTGACTGTGGATGGGATTTTCTATATTTGAGCAAATATTGGCTCTCCCATTTTCCTTCCTTTGCAGTAAAATGTTTTTGTCAGCATTTTCTTCCATTCTTACATAGCATTGTACTATTACATGACCAAGCACTAGTGTGACATTCTTATTTCTAACTTTGTCAGCTTTTCACACGTGAAGATACCATCTTCTGTTAAAGGAAATATTAGAGGTAGTACAGTGAGAATGGACAAGATTATACTCCATACGCTTTGGTAGCTGTTGTTTATTTTTCCTGTTACGAGTCTCTCCTTTTTTGAAAAGATGTAGAAGTTTTCTTTTCAGAGTGTGTTTCCATGATGGTGTGTTCCTTTTTAATCTGCCAAAGTAAATATGAGAAACTTTGATTTATACAAAATGTAAATATTTCATTTTGATGTAAACATTATTTAAATTGTAGTTTTCAGAAATTTTCAAAGTCAATCTTAAAACCCTGCCCCCTGAGGATACCCTTGTTCATGAAGTAGAATGTTGTAGAAAAGCCACAGAGCTCCTGTGCACATCTGTAAGTGACTGTTGGCCAGGCTTCTACCACAGGGCAGTTATTGCTCCATCTTTATATGCCTATGGGGAGGTGCATCCACATCAGAAGAATCAGGAAATGCTGCTTTCTTTCCCCAGCACAAGGATTACTGGCCTGTTCCACGGGGTCATCCTTGCTTTAGAACATTTGCCATCAAATGGGTGCTGGAAATTTCTACAGGAAATAGCCCACACATACTCTCTATCAACTTTAAGCACAGAATCATTTTCCTCTGCTTCCTGTCACTCAGTACTCTCCTGAACACACTGTCTAAAGGTTTTTCTGTCAGAAACAGAGAAGAGGTGAATTTTGAGTAACTTCCCCCCTATAATTGTCTTTGGTCATGCTTATGTTTAATAATACTAGTAAGGCTACCATGACATCTAGTGGATGGTAAGAGCTTTTGGGCAAGATTTAAAAATCACTAGGAAATTTTAAAACTGCTGAAGTCCAAAAGACTAAAATGAAAAATAATACTAAAGAGGGAACAAAGAACAGAGGGCACCTAGAATGAAGTTCAGGGTAAAGTGTTATGCATTTTCTTTCATCTGTAGATGAAAGAGCACCACTTTCTGCAGCTCTTGGAAACTTTCAGAAGTGACTAAAGCTCTCAAAGCTGTGGTCTTAATGGGACTGTGCTGCAAGTCCTGCAGGCCTCACAGAGAACTGGGGGAGCTTTGAGAGTTTCTGCCTAGATCCAGTGTCTGTATACATCCTGCCAGTCATGAGGCAATTTAGAAAAATCAGTACTCCTGTGTTCTAAGTGGGAAACCTATGCATTAAGCAAGTTAAATCCGGCACATGAGGACGTACATAATCATGTAATCCAGAGTCAATGCAGCCCTCAGAAGGCCATCAGTGGAGAGTGCTTCCCCGGTTTGTTTCATGATTATCTGTACTTCTCAAGAAAGAAACCCCCTTGTTCTAGGCTCCCTATTCTATGCAGAGATTGTGACTGTGAAAGTTGGCTGGTGCATTTGTTCTATCCACAGTGTTCGCTGTAGTTTTGACTGAAGCTTGAACATGAAAACAGAAGCTGAACATTCAGCTGTACTCTTTCTTCTTCTGAGTTTTTACTTATGGCGAGCCCATTCAGCCTGTACTCCCCTCTCTCCATTATTTTACTCTTTGTTTAAGAGATTCTGAATGTAATTCAGGAAATTCATTAAAGACCATTTACAATTAAGAGCTACTCAGAAATACAGACAAACAAAAGCAACAGAACAAATCAGAGTTTTCAAAGTACTTTCAGTGAGATACAGCAGGAATATTAACAAATGTTAGCTATGTTGTTCTGTTAAAGAATAAATGTGTTACTGGACTTTTTTCATCTCTCTTTTGGTTGTTTCTTCATGTTTTTTTTTTTTTTTCTCTCATGGTGTGTTAAATTTAAAAATAACCTGTCTAGGCTGATGTTTGAAGTTATGATATCTTCATTTCCAGAGAAACTTGTCTATCTGATCATAAACATCTAATTGGAATTTAGCATTATCAATTTTTGTTCGTCAGTGTTTGAGTCAGTAAACCTGGAGGAGACTGAAAGACTTTCTAATTCTACCTGTCAAAGGATGAAAAGAACATTGAATTCTTACTACAGTATGTAATTAATAATGCATAGATCAGAAAAAAGTTTTATTTGATATGTGGAGTTCAGTTTACACCTCCAAAAGTAGAAGTAGAGGGGAAGTAGTAGGGTAGTAGAAATCTAAGCCAAATCCAGTAGTAATCCTGTATCTGTATATGCTTTTCCCTTAAACATAAGATAAAGAATCTTATGTTTATCTTTGTTTATGGGCAAGAATCTAGTTTTTAAACATTTTAAAACATTTAAAACACTTAGCCTTTTTGCTCCAGAAGATAGTTGCTTGAGCAGTTTTGCATAGGTTCAAAACCTGTTAAAACAATGGACCCTGGGAGGATTGAGAGAGAACTTATTAGGTAGGGCAAAACTTGCTTGAGATTCAGCAGATGAATAAAATTCTAGATTAAGGGCACTTCTTGACAGATATTTCTGTGCTCCAGGAAAGATTAGCTAAGATGCATGTATAGTGTTTAAAATACTGACAGCACTATGACAAACAAATAAAATTAAATGAAGCACTAGTACCATTCCAAAAGCTTTAAAAATTATCAGGAGATTCCGATGATCCTCTTTTTTCCCTGACTATTGAACCTGAAGTTTGCCAGATTAAAAGCATATAATACAAACAGATAAAAATGTTAAAATATGTAGGCATTTCCCCTAGCAGTTTGATAGACTCGTACAACTGGAAAAGAGCTTCATAAGTACCCCACCTGGTGATAGCCAGGACACATCACCTTCACTTGGGGTTGCTACCAAAACAGGAGAAAATCAGGACTAATTAGATCCCAGCTAGTTGCATGTTTCAGAATGAGTGTATACATATATTATGTCATATATACTTCATTTTCCTCAGCAGAAAACTGTTGTGTTTTGAGAGAGAGGGAAGGGGGTCTAAATGCTGATTTTTATCAGTCAGAGAGGACAAACTTTGATGCAGCTCTCCCATTTCTAGTATGTCGCAAGCCTCAAGCAAATGCAAAACATTGTAGTAGGAAACAGCTGCTTTCCAAATCTCTGCAGAGTCATCTGTCACGTAAGTACAGCACAACCAGGGACAGCACATCTGCTGACAAATCAGTCTTTCTCCTCAAACCAAAGATGTATCTCGAGGGAGAGTTTTGGGGTTGCTGTTGACGTTCTTGCCTGGATAAAATGGACTTGTGCCAAAGGTCTGTTCAGCTTCTTCAGTAGGCATCTCAGAAGCTAGTTTCTTTTAATAACATCTGAGGGATGCATATAGGTTTTCTGCTTCAGAAAGGTTAGCAGCATCTGTTGGAGGTCATTCTTAAAATGAGGCAAGGACAGTGTAGCAAACTAGATCTGCTTTGATACAACAGATAAAGCTGGACTTTCTCTAGTTAGGATCTCAGGTATTATTGCACAAGAAATCCAATTGCCAGCAGTAATTTGAAAATTCAATAAACTGTATACCAAAGTCAGTTCCTGACACAATTTGACATTGAAATATCAATGAGAAAAGTGTTACATAACTGATCTTAACTGATCTTTTGGTGACATGAAGACTGATGCTGATATTCAGTGTCAAGTCTGTAATCTGGCTGAAAGTAATTTTTTAGACAAGAGAAACAATGAAATGAGATAATTTCCACACATCCAATAAGTTAATGTCCTGCAGGAAACAATGCAACTGAATGAAAATATGAAAACATCAGTAGTGGAGTAAATTTCCTTCTGGAGGAAAATGCTTGATCACCAAGTATGGCCCCTGTGGCAGTTGTTGTGATGGGAACACAAGCAATCAAGTTTTCTTTAGCAGGGCTTTACTCCATTGCTATGTGGATTGAGAATCTTCCTATTTTCACACTTGAGTATTTTCTGGATTGATTCTTAAATCATCTTTTCCAGTCTTTTTTCCAGGACTGATGTTTAGCTAGCTGTCCTATAATTAAATGCTTTTGAATAGTGATATGATACTTAGACTTCCAGATTTATAAAGTATGCATGTATTTCAGGTTTTGTTAAAAATTGATAAGCTGTATTTACTGTATATTCCACATTGCTCTGCCTTTTTAGAACACATGGGAATGTCAAATCTGTAAGTTCAGCTTCATTAGAAAGTAACTTTTTTTGGTCTGTGCATGGTTGTCTTTTTGCAAAAAAAATCTGAGCATTTAATAGTTAATTTTTTTTTCACAAGATAATTACTGTTCTCATTTTGCAGTCAGGAAATGTGTTGCAGAAAGATGACTTTGAGTGAGGTAGCCTAAGAAAAACATGACAAATCTAAATACTGAACTTAACTTTTGGTTATAAGATCAATCTTACAGCAAAGTAAGAGCAGCTTCTTTCTTAGTGAAAAATTTGTTACTCTGAAAGCAGCAGGGGCACCTCTCACTTTCTTAAATGGGATTTTTAATAGAGTAGACCTCAAAATATGGTTTCCCAAGAGTACTTTTGCTTGGAATTTCTTTTCAGTGAGGAACATTACTAACCTTTCTGCTTCAGGTGCAAAATCTAAATATTTCTCAGTTGTACTACAGTGGTGCCTAGATATGTCCATCAAAATTAAGTCCCAAACATTCTAGAAACTGAACATTTTAGTAAGAGATCATTCCTGCTCTTGACAGCTTCCCTTCTAAGAAACTAGAGAGATGGGAAAGAAAGCTCAGAAGAAATAGTTGGATTTGTTCGGATTGGCATTGTCAAAATCCAGTGTTGAAACCAGAGCTGTTAGATGCCAGTCTGTCTGCTGGAGTATGATGCCTGCTAGTGTTAAGCCCTTGCATAGAAAATTGTTGCTTGTAACTCTTAATAAGTTAACTTTAATAACTCTTAATTTAGTAACTTTTAATTTTAATAAGGCAATTCTCAACTATAGGCTTCCAAGCTGGTGTGAAAATACATGCTGTCTCTGGAGAAAGCCATCTTCTTGACTAACCTGTGCCAAAAGGGGAAATTGGTCATGCTGGATTTGAAATTGCTCTCACTTCATTTCTGATTATTATCGTGTGCCTGTGTGTGTGTGCGCCTATCTACACCATTTGTATATATGTATAAACACACAGTCTTTTTTTAATATATCTATGAATGATGTATATGACTTGTATGATCAATAGTATTTCATATGGAATGTTTACTTGGCAATACTTTTTTTTCCTTTTCATTAGCAATCAATGCTAGTAGAAGTGGTACACTAAGTCATTTTTTGCTGGAGACTTTTATGTACCCATCTTGTTCTGAATTTTAAGGGGAAAAAAGTGTTTTATATAAATACGTCTTCATTACAGGCTAAACTCATTTTCTACCCTTTAGCAGTGAAATTTGATCTTTAATGTGTGTTCAATATGCTTGTGATATTTGAGACACAGGTGACTTGATTGAGTCCCTATGTAGCATTTTTTCTAGTAGTAATGCAAATCAGTTCACTTAATGATTTCTCCCCAAAACAGTTGGACCTAAAGGAGATGAGTTGGATAATTTCAAAAGTGTTCAGCTGTGTAATATATGAGTGTGTGGTAACATTACATTGAAGAGAGAATGCTATCCTCTACATTCAAACATAACACATGAAAACACATCATTCTGTTCTGTGTTCAGTAGTTTGTCAAAGCAACTACTTTGTTGACTTACTAAGTCAAAGCATTCATATTTTCTTCCAGATAGTTTTCAACTTATTTTTCCTTGATCAAATTATAATTAATGTTCTATGTTCTACTCTCCCTTCCTTATCCCTTTTTCTTTTACATAGTTGATTTCTGAATGTTTCCTTTTATTCCTGTGATCTTTTCTTCATAGCGGCACTGTCTCGGTGAAGCTTTGCATAAATCTATCAGCAATGTAAGTGATTTGCACTTACAGCTTGTAAACAGGGCATGTCTGCACTAATAAACCTGCATATCCTGTAGTACTGCTTTAAAGCTTTAGCCTATGAGGTAGAATACATGGTAATATTGGAGAGGAGAACGTTTGCCGCTAGTTATCAAAAGCTTGTGTATTTGTGTGCATCCATTCATCTGCGTAAATGTATTTATCGCTGGACATCAAACACTACATCCATGGTCATAGTATGAGCAGCATTTTTATGTCATTGTGAAAGCAAGCGAGCTTGTGGGCAGTGCAAACGTGTATTGCAGAGCTTCCTACAAAGCATGGGATTGATGCTGTATTATAATTTGCGGTTTTGCAGCACAAGTCATAATTGTAGCCAAAATATTTTCTTTCTATTTTTTAATTTTCAAAATTATTAACATTGTTTTTAATGTGCTGACAGCCTTGGATAAAAGTATTGAAAGTTCAGAAAATGTTTAGAGCTGTTTTCTTTTGAATCCTCAATACATCAGTATAGAAGGGATGCACCAGAGTCACTCAAAGGGAGACACTAATGTTTTCTGAAATTATGTTCTTAAGGATATGAGTGTATGTACTGAATAATCAAAATAACATTTAAAATTATGTGCTCTTCTAAAAGTAACTGTCAGATTTTTAATATTTCATGTACTTTGAGTAACAAAAAAAATCTTAGAATAGTAAACTAATCTGACTTGCTTGTTAGAATAATTTAATCCTTATTGTCCTTTGTTTTCTGTATAGTCTGTTGATGTAAATAGGTATCTCCAGGTCTTGACTCATGCTGTTGGCTGTCTTGGCCACCTGGGCACACTGCTGGCTTGTATTCAGCCAGATGTCAACCAACACCTCCAGGTCCTTTACTGCAGAGCAGCTTTCAAGCCACTCTTTCCCAAGCCTGTAGTGTTGCATGGGGTTGTTGTGCAGGACCTGGCACTTGGCCTTGTTGAACCTCATGGTATTGGTCTTGGACCATCAATCAGCCTTGGACCATCAATCAGCCTGTCCGGATCCCTCTGTAGAGCCTTCTGACCCTCAAGCACATCAACAGTCCTGTCCAGCTTGGTGCCATCTGCAAACTTACTGAGGGTGCACTTGATCCCCTCATCCAGATCATTGGTAAAGATATTAAAGAGAGCAGGCCCCAGTACTGACCCCTGGGGAACACTGATTTCAGACTGTGGTTTTGCAGCCACTTTAATCTGGTGGAAATGAGAATGACTCTTGAGAAGGGTGAGAAGGGTATTGATGATCTCTTCTAAGAAGGCTTCCTGGCAAGATGTCAGACTTCTCTTGGTCATCTCATTTAAAATGTTTTCTTCATTTCCAAGAAAGAAATGAAAATTATTTTACCCTTGGCGCATGCTAAAAATTATAAACTGAGAATTATCAGAATTTGGAGCAGGAACTCAAGTGGGAGAAAGATTTAACTTCAAGCCAAAAATACATTTTTTCATGTAATAAACATATGGCTAAGTTACCACGGTCAACCATTCAATGGTCAGTTACCATTCAAACATTACCATGAGAGGCTTTGTAGCATATGATGATTGAATTACCTGCAGTTCTGCAGAAATAAGCAGGACTTTCCCTAGGATTGCACCTCCTGGTGGCCATGGTGAATGGGACATGGCAGTGGTGAGAAACCTGAGGGACAGAAGCATGGTGAAAGGGACAAGTGAGAGTGGACAGAACATCTGTCCAGTATCTCAGCATTTCTGCCACATGCACTAGGAGGAGGAGGAAGAAGATCTGAAGGAGAAATTGTGGGATTTCCTTCATATGAGACTTCTGTGCAGTCATTTCTGTATATAGTTCCCACCTAATGCAAGAAATTGGACTGAATAATTTCTTAAGACTATCCTAACTGCACATTCCTATGATACTAAAAATGGAGATAGGAAAAAGAAAAAGAGCAAAGGAGAGGAGGAAGAGTGGGGGGGAGAGATACTGGAAACCATACTTGGATGGGATGGATGGAAGATAAGGAGTAGAGGGGCGAGACCCAAGTCACAGTAGTGGTCTCAGGGAAACAAGCAAAAAAATTCAGCCTGAGGGTTTGTGGATGGTGATTAATGGATGCAGAGGTAATCTAAAGAAGTGTAAGAGTTGCCTAAAAGCACAGGGAAAAATGGACCTCCAGACAGGGTCTAGTTTTTGCCAGGTGTAGTCTGGTAGAGAAACAGGAAATAAAGGCAGGGCTTACAGAGGAAAAGGAGGACACAGGTAGATAGGCGGTTACAGAAAAGTGAGGAAAGAGAGAAGGGCCCACCAGTGAACATGGGATGAATTAGAATAGATGGGAATGTGAGTAGATCAAAGGGGGATTTAGATAAGGTTTTGTCATTTTTTTTCTGGAGAATGAAGACAATGGCACATTGCAATACCAGATGACGATACACAGATGAAAATTCAAAGCAGCAGTTGCATGATGCAGACTAACCACAGCAGTGGAGTGAGTTTCCAGAGTTGAAGAGAAAGAGTACAATATATATACTCTTTCAACAATATATGATGGCATTATTGGTTTGTCTCACCAGCATGGCAGCCCTGGCCATGGTGTACTGAAAGACCTCAGCCAAGAAGTTCTGGGGCTTCTGAGGGAACTAGAACTCCGTGATAGGAAAGTGATTTTTTTTTTTGTATAGATATGTGACTGGTCAAAAGATAGGTATTAAATACAGTGTTGGCACAGTGAAGGTAGATTATCAGTGGAGTTGCACTGATGTACAATATACTTTAGTACACAGGTTGTTTATGAATAACTAAGGTGGGAGATGGCAGCTTATAAGAAGTTATTCGGGGTGGGAAGGACAAAGACTGTCTGGAGAATTAGAGAATAACTGTAAAAAGATAAGGGACTTGGCAATAAAATGGCAGATGGCATTCAGTGTAGATAAATGCCAAGTTATACACAAGGAAAAAAAGTCCAATTTCTAACTTCTTGTGTAGAATGATGAACTTTACCTTGACCTGTTAAAACTAGAGCGTAGATCTGGGGACTGTGATATATAATCCCATGAAACCATTACCTCAGTGCTCAGTAGGAGTCACAAAAACAAGTAAACCAATAGGAATACAGGAGAGAAGCAGAGACCATAAAAACTATATAAAACCAGAGTTTACTCTCATTTTAAATACTTTGTGCTGTTTTGGTCTCCTAATCCTGTGGTAGTATAGGCCTTCACTATACTCCTTTAATTGTAGCTAATCCGTTCAAAGGTATCTGAAATAAAATACTGGTGATACAGTGTACTTAGAGGGTAGAGTATATATGCCTAGACACAAACACCTGGTGTATTTGAAATGCAACGAGCCATGCTCATTTCATTCAAATTAATTTGCTTGTTTTGTTTCAGTGCTAATTTTCCTTTAAGTGTAGCTTTTTTCTTTCAAATCTGCTTAAGCTGTGTCCTTCTGAAAAGAACAAGCCCACATGTTTGACAATACTGTTCATGTTGCAAGTTGTCCTTGGTATGCTGCTATTAATTTTTTGCTAAGTGGTGAGTTTTAATGTTCTGTAAATCAATAAATTGATGTGCAATGTCGTTATTAATTTGTTACAATTTTAAGATATGCTGAATCTAATGACACTATCAGACTTTCATTTATAATTCAATTTTATGTAATGCTCTGAGGCTTGAGAAGTATCCTTACTAATTCAAATTTTGTCACATGGCAGTTTTACTTTTCCTTCCTTGAGTCACTGTAGCAAAATTCTCTTTTGGTTAAATCCTGTTTCCAGAATTGGAAGGTATCTTTCTCATGTTTGGCTCTAAAGGGAAAACAAGTTTAGTATTTTCAGTCTGTAAAAAGATGCTTCATGATATGAAGAACAAAGTAAAACATTTATTATGAAAAGAAAATGAGACTTTTTCCAGGAGTACGGTGTGCTTTAATGTATTAAAATGTTCCCTGGGTGAAAAGTGTAATTTGTAAAATAATATATCTCTAAGAAAATGAGTATTTGTGGCTCAGATGGCTTATGCCTTAGATCTTGAAAACCAGCAGAAAAATCACTCTCGTAATATTACTGAGCTAATAAAAAGTGTGGAGAGGGAATCCATCAAGCGTAACATTTTATTTGTGATGTAGAGTGGTATGCTGCCATTTTCTTTCTAAATGAGAAAACTAGCTGTAATATAGGACCATTTCATATCAAAAGATTAAAAAAATCAGTCAATCTAGATGTCACAGGCTATCCTTCTCTATCTACCACTGGATTTTCCTTACTGAATTGACATGATGATCCCCTGAAGAACAGTTCATCTTAACAGTCAAAGTGTTTGATTTCAGACCTTGATAGTGTCATTTTTATTGATTTTTATACAAAACTTAGATGTAAGTTTTCATAATTTGGCCACGAAAAATTGTGTTATAGGTAGTGCTGTAGTATGAACTGACAGATGTGATACTCTTACCAAACTATTTAATTTTAATTTAATTATTATATCTCTGAGATATAATATTAAGAAAAAATTCAGTAGATGGATGACATTGCTTATCTGTCTTTTAGTTAACATTCTGGCTTTAAAATTTCAAGTGTGTTCTTCTTTTGGACGTTTTTTACTGAGTTGATGTTAGTATTTATGACTAACGGATCTTTGCTGTTCTGTTGTGGGTTAGATCTCCTTACTGAAGCAGAATCTGGAGATGCAGCTTTCCCAGTCACAGAGCTCTTTGCAACAGCTACAAGCCCAGTTCAGTCAGGAGCGACAGAGGCTGACTCAGGAGATCCAGGAATTAGAAGAGGAGCATCAACAAAGGCATAAGTCACTTCAGGAAGCCCATATCCTTGCCTTTCAAAACATGGAAGAAACAAAAGAGCAAGAACAAAAGGCATGTGTATATGGATGCTCCTAGTTGTGTAGAGAATGTTGCTATTTTAGCAATTTATGTACATAATTGGAATTAGTAAAGAAAAATACTTGCATATCTACTAAGTTTCTTATTCAGCTTTTTACCAAGTTAAATCTGGTTAAAACATATTGAAAATAATCTCAAATAATGGCATTGTTTTATGTCTTGCTCTGTACTTTACCAGTACATGCACATATATAGGTGTGTATATATATCAAATTATTATCAACATCCACATTTCTTTACAGTAGTTTGATGTTGTTACCATAAAATCATAGACTGGTTTGTGTTGGAAGAGACCTTTAAAGGCCATGTAGTCCAACCCCCCTGCAGGGAGCCAGGACATCTTTAACTAGATCAGGTTGCTCAGAGCCCCATCCAACCTGGCCTTGAGCACCTCCAGGGATGGAGCTTCTACCATCTCTCTGGGCAACCTGTGCCAGTGTTTCACCACCCTCATCATAAATTACTTATTTAGTCTAAATCTACCCACTTTTAGTTTAAAACCATTACCCCTTGTCCTGTTGCAACAGGCTCTGCTAAACAGACTGTCCCCATCTTTCCTATAGGCCCCCTTCAGATATTGGAAGGCTGCAATAACATCTCCCAGGAGCCTTCTCTTCTCCAGGCTGAGTAACCCAAACTCTCTCAGCCTGGCCTCATAGTAGAGGTGTTCCATCCCGCTGATCGTTTTTGTGGCCCTCATCTGGACTCGCTCCAACAGGTTCATGTCCTTGTGCTGAGGGCTCTAGAGCTGGACACAGTACTCCTGGTGGAGTCTCACCAGAGCAGAGTAGAGGGGAAGAATCATCTCCACTCTTTTGATGCAGTCCAGGATGCAGTTGGCCTTCTGGGCCTCAAACACATATTGACAGTTCATGTCCAGCTTTTCATCCACCAGTACCCCGAAGTCCTTCTCTGCGGGGTTGTTCTGAATCCCTTCATCTCCCAGCCTGTATTGATACCAGGAGTTGCCCCAACCCAGGTGGAGGACCTTACACTTGGCCTTGTTGAACCTCGTGAGGTTCATATGAGCCCACTTCTCAAGCTTGTCTAGGTCCCTCTGGATGGCATCCTGTCCCTCTGGCGTGTCAGCTGCACCACTCAGCTTGGTGTCATCTGCAAACTTGCTGAGGTTGCACTCCATCCCAACTGTACGTGTCATTGATGAAGATATTAAACAGTACTGGTCCCAGTATGGACTTCTGAGAGACACCACTTGTCACTGATCTTCATCTGGATGTTGAGCCACTGACCACTACCCTCTGGATGTGATCATCCAGACAATTCCTTATCCAACAGTCCACCCATCAAATCCGTATCTCTCCAATTTAGAGAGAAGGATGTTGTGGGGAACCACGTCAGAGGCCTTACAGAAGTCCAGACATATGAGATCCATAGCTCTTCTCTTGTCCACTGATTTAGTCACTCCATCAACATTATTATCCATAACATTATATTCTAGTTTGGATTTGGAATAGGTTCCTCTATTTTCCATTACAGTTACCTAATTGCACATGTTTTCTGATATTTCTTGTCAATTGACTCCTTTTGTAATGTATTTTATATTGTAATTATTTTAAGAATTGTATAAACTATATTCTGCAACTTGCAAGATAATTTTCATATCCAGAACAATGACACATCCTATATTTTTTTTAAAAACTTGACTAAACAAGCTCTAAAATTGAAATTTTGGTGGTGCATGGTACTTAATAGGATGTGTCTCAAGTTGTTGGTTTTTTTTTAAAGTTCAGATCTAGAGTGTACCTTTACAATCAGTTTTTCTGTTGTCCTTACTTAGTGTACTTTGGTTCACATCATAGATTGATCATGGAGCACACAAGATGGATTCCTTCTGTTAGAAATGAAACTAGAAATGTGCACCAGGAACACTGCACCTTGTACACTTCAATAGGGAATAAACATCGGTGTCAGTGAGGAATAAAAATCTCCTAGTGTATATTGTGTGCATGCTAGACCCATCTATGGATGTGCACCTTGTCACATTGCTCGCTATTGTAAATATATCCATAAATTGGTTTTTTAATATTTTTTTCCAGCTGTGAGCATAACAGTTTTTATGCAGAGGGTATCTTGATAACCATCAGCCACTGAAAAGAAAAAATAAAGTAGTAGGATAACTTAGAGAAGAAAATATGAGCAGTCTTAGTGCATTTTTAATGATTTCCAGAGGATGCCAATGCCTGCTTTTTGTTGCTAGTTGTTTATTGTTTAATATTTTATATATTCCTTTAGCTGGTATAGAATAAATCTTGTCAATTTGGATTTCATAGGAATTAGAAGAACGTTTACAACAGAAGCACTCAGAAGAACTTCAAGCACTGAAAGAAACACATAAACAAGCCATGGAAGGTTTCAAATTGGAGATGGAACAGGAACTTCAGACTCTACGATTTGAGCTGGAGGATGAAGGAAAAGCTATGTTAGGTACGCTATTTTCAAATTTGCAAGTGGTCCAAACCCACTGTTTCTATTCATTCAAATACACGTACACACGCACATGTATGTATATGTGTGTGTATTATAATGCTGCAGTGTATCTCAGAGTCATTCCATGTTGACCTAGTTGTTCCTCCTTTGATGCTGGAGAATGTTTCAGAACATAACGGGAATAGAATGACAGGACGGGTGCTTAGCTGATATAAACAGCGTGTATTGGATCAGCAGCAACACTTGAGGGAGCTGGACTGTTATTGTTAATTAATGTAACCATTTGCAAAATAAACTGTTCTTTTTGTTTGTGGTAACTAGCTTCCTTGCGCTCAGAGCTAAACCACCAACATGCAGCAGCAATTGACCAGCTAAGGCACAACCACCAACAGGAACTGGTAGCTGCCAAAATGGAGCTTGAAAGAAGCATAGAACTCGGCAGGCGACAGGTAGGAGGCTTTGCTGGGAACTGGCTGTGAAATTGCATAATCAGTGTCCATTTTTTGTAGCTGCAGGCAAGAACTGTTGTGCACAAACAACAAACGTGTAATCCTTCAGAGCCAGCCAGCACCAAAAGAAAATGCATCCCTACCAGTTTACTTAGATTTCCTTGCTTAGCTTTTTCTTCCTTCAACAAAATTCATTTGAAGCCTAGTAAAGGCTCTTGAGTCAGGGCAGTTTCCTCTCAGAATTGTGCAGCCGGCTGAGAGCGTGCTAGCTTGCCGTGGGAGGAAAGTGCTGACTCTTGCAAAGTTCTACTTGTCCTCAGCTGCCAGCAGATCTCAAAAAGGAAAAGGCTGTTTCTCTCCAAAGCTGAAGTGATATGGCCAAGAAGTTGTTGCTTAAAACCAAATGATTGCCTCAAAATTAAGAGGTAGCTTAGTATCTGTTTTTTTACAGGGCTAAATTGAAAAAGATAAACGAGCATCTAAAGAAAGCAGAGAAGACAATATAACAGGTTGCAACTGTTTCTTAAAATAACCACACCCAAACCAAACCCCCAGATCCTTTTTTTTCAGCGGCAAACTGATTCATTCACTTTTATCTTTCATTTTTCATTTTACACACAATCAGTTTTTTCCAGTAGTAAGTAAAATTCAAAGCTTGATCTCTACTGAAAGGAAGTCAGACTCCTGGAAATAAGAGGACCATAAAATTACTTCTTTATTTGCCTATACAGTAGGCTTTTCAGGATTGATTTACTGATACTACCGCACCAAGGAGGTGGAATTGTTTTAGAAATACGTGAACAGAGAAAAGAGGTTTAGTTGCTTACAGCCCTTACAAAGAAAGAGAGACAGTCAAGGATGAGCCCTTTTTTCTCTTCCTTGCTTGTTTAGAAGTGAGAGCACTAGAGGCAAAAATGTGGTGCTGTCAGCAGAGAACGCAAACATGCAGGATTTAGGAGGATATAGTTTCGGTTGTGTGTTGTTTAAGCCTAGAGTGAGACATCTAAAGGAGATGTCAGGAAAAAAAGTTTAAATTACAAGAGCAAGTGTTTGATCCAACCAAATGCCTTGTACTTTTGGCCTCAGTACGATGATCTGCTAAGCACGAGCTTTAGTTGTACTGAGGGGGAAGCAATTAATTTGTGTTTTCCTGTGTTAAAATGCTCATCAGTTCACAGGACCAGAGCTGAACTAGATGCAGAGATGTCTGAGCAGAATGATTATATTTGCTACTTTTTGAAGTATTCAAATATCTGGATATAAATTTTCCACTGCTTTTTTATTGTATCTTTAATATAATCATACTGTAGGGAAGTAGAGAGTTATTTTTAAAGGTCTGCTCTTAAAGACTATACTATCAAATTTGTGCATTAGGATATATTTGTATTTCCTGGATGCATTAAGGCACAAAACACAATTATACATAAAACTAGTTGAAATAGCTGATGATTTTCTATCTTTGCAAACTATATGGTCAGTAGTTATTGTGAAACTGTAAGAAGTGGGGTAGATGGAAATGGAAAACTCTGAAAAAGGTTGATTTTATTACAGACTTTTTCTAAACTGAGGAGAATCATTATGAAAACCATAGCGATAGATTCCAGATGAGTTTCCCAGATGTTAACTTAATCGGAATTTCTTATGCAAAAAAAATGACTTCTATTGATTTATTTGACACAAGAGAAATATTATATAAACTATTTAGCATGTATTCTGCTGTGAGATATTTATGACCTTTATATATATGTAAGATAGGAGACTTCTGAATCATGGTGTTCGCTGGTGCAGGGCACACACCTTGAGCTAGTTTGCCCCATTGTATGGAGCTTTAAAGGGGAAAACAGTTTCTTTATATCATATGTTGAAGAGGTAGAAAATGTTAAATTATCAGCCCCCTGGCTCTTAGCGATATCAGGTTTTTTGTTGTATGTGTAGCTAAGAGGAAAATATGATGAGATAGGCAAGCTTTAACAGGCAACAACAATGGCAGGTTTTAAGTTTTCTCACAAATGGAAATTATTTGTTACATAACTTTGATTTCTTCTTTATTTGTACTTGTACACAATAAAAAACATCTCCGTTTTAATGATAATTTGTATTAGCATCAAAAAACTGAAAAAATTGTCTATTGAATGGAAAACTCTGCTCAGCTGTTGTCTTCCAAAAGCAAGTATTTCACTTCTGAGAGACAAGTCTATTTAAAATATGTTTTGTTGCTGCTACTTACATCATAGGAGAAAGAATTTTTATGCCGAATATCAGATTTACAAGATGAACTGAGACACCGAGACCATCATATAGCTGAACTGGACAAAGAGATTCTGCATCTTCATGAAAATATAAGTGCATTGACCAAGGAATTAGAGTTTAAAGGGAAAGAAGTTCTTAGGATACGCAGTGAATCCAACCAACAGATTAGGTATGGATTTTTCCACTCTAAACTCAAATGTGTATTGTTTCATGTATTGCGTTACTTAAGATATTTTACCATTTGCAGCTTTTAATTTATCCTCTTAAACAAGCGCTGTTATATATTGTTTGGTCTTCTTTAAAAAAAGCTATGCCCATTGCCAGTAAAGTTAGTAAATATTGCCATACAGTTAAGCTGCATTTCAGTGACGCATTTTGGCGTATTTTAGTAACAGTCTGCTCAAGCATTGCTTTTTGGTGTTTCGTTTTGATTTTAAATTCATTTTGTTTGTTTATTTATAAAAGCATTAAAGGAGATGCATTTTCCATGAAATAAGCTAGAAGATTGGAGGACAGTAAGTAGTGGGTTTTGATGAAGCAGTAATTCCTTCTGTGTTGTCTGATATTGTGTAAAAGCCATTAGAAGAATGGCAGAAAATCATAATGAACAAATAAGTCTGATTTTAGAATAACTCTTTTTTTAACAAAAAATAAATTAAACAGGATGCATGAGCAAGATTTAAGCAAGAAACATGAGAAAGAGCTGGATGTCTTGACAGCAGATCACATCAGAGAGAAACAAAGCATGCTGGCAGATTTTAATAAGACCCAAGAGCTGCTCAAGGAAATTAATTCAGCTTTACAAATTTCGTAAGTTTTGTTGTGTTAAAAAAAACTTGTATGTAGCTGCGTTTGAGTAAATAGTTTATTCTGGTTTCCATAATTTGCTGAAGATACTGCAGAGATGCAGACGTATAAAAAAGCTCAGTCAACTAAGGGGCCTAATATTGCATTCTTTAGGCAACACAATTCTATCAGCTTTCAGGGAATTTAGTGAGATAAATTGTTAGGGATTTGAGACCAAACATTTTCAAGTATGATTTAAATCTGTGCAGTTCTTAGACAATTGGAGAAAATATGATTTCAAATGTTTTTTCTCAAACTTTAATACATCTTTTTTGAGAACACAAGAGTTTCTTCAGCACGTTTATAAACAGTACAATATTTGCTATTAAGAAGTCCGGTTATAGCATGAGTGATGCAAACATTTGCAGGTTTGCTAACGTAAGGAAAACTAGGGTCTGAAATGGATTATATGAGCATAACAGTAACCGAATACATAAAGTGTCTGTCTCAAAAAGCTACCTGGGGTTAGACCACCTCTGGGCAGAAGTGGTGTAGTAGTGTGTCATCTAACTGGGTGTTTTCCTGTCTCCCACATCCCTCATTCTTTACCTCTGTCTGTGATGTAATCCGTTTGGTCAGGGTTTCTGGCTGAGGCTTCAGAGCGCATTGAGGGCTTCCTGACACCAAGTTGTCACTGAGGGATTTGTATTTGCAGCACGAAAGATTTATGGTAGAGAAAACAATTGGTTCTAAGTGTATGATAGAACACTTTTTAAAATAAATATCAATTAAAAATGGACAGTAAAGCCCAAATGCATCTAAGTCTTTCTAGATAATGAGCACTCAGAGATTGTCTTCAAATAAGATGAGAATAAAATGCTAGTTCTTACTTACTTGTAATTGTCCATATGCACACTCTTGTGCCCCGATAAATGTGGTAACCTGCCGTTCAGTAAATTAGGTGTTAACTACCTCCTGCTTACTTTATCTTGTATGAGAAACATGCCACCAGAACTAGGTTTTGGAACTGTTTCCCCTAACTTTTTCTCCCATGAAGTTATTGGTTTTCAGCAACCTGAAATTTTCTCAATTTAGTTGGTTCCCTACTCCCAGTTCTTGTGCAACTTGGAGCTGTGAGGAAGCAGCCACTGGCCTAAAGACAGCGAACCCTATCCAGGGTGCCGTGACCTGGCTTCCAGTGTGTTATCTCTCTCTACTTACACTGAGGCAAGAAGCTATCAGAAAAGGAAACTATGTAAAAAACAACAACAACAAACAAACCAACCGAAAAATAGGAGAGTTTTATGCAGTTATTTCTTAAGTAGCTGTTTCCAGGTTCAGCCTCACCTAAATCATGGCCACATGAACAGTTATGAAATGGAGAATGTATCTTTCAGTAATTGAGAGTGGATATCACTAACTGGGCTCTGCAACTAGTCTTTAAATTGCATATTATCTCTTTGAAACAGAAGAAAAAACCCCAGTTCTCTGAACTCATGAAGTTTAACAAGGCCAAGTGCAAGGTCCTGCACCTGGGTGGAGGCAATCCCAGGCACAAATACAGGTTGGGCAAGGAGTGGATTGAGATCAGCCCTGAGGAGAAGGACTTGGGGGTGCTACTTGTTGAAAAGCTCAACATGAGCCAGCAGTGTGCCAGTGCAGCCCAGAAAGGCAACTGTATCCTGGGCTGCATTAAAAGAAGTGTGGCCAGTAGGTCAAGGGAGGTGATTCTCCCCCTCTACTCAGCCCTTGTCAGGCTCCAGCTGGAGTACTGTGTCCAGCTCTGGACCCCCCAGCGCAAGAAGGACATGGACTTAGAGAGGGTCCAGAGGAGGGCTAAAAAGGTTATTAGCGGGCTGGAACACCTCTCCTGTGAAGACAGGCTGAGAGAACTGGGCTTGTTCAGCCTGGAGAAGAGAAGGCTCAGGGGAGACCTAATTGCAGCCTTCCAGTATCTGAAGGCCTGTAGTGATAGGACGAGAGGTAATGGTTTTAAACTGGAAGAGGGGAGCTTTAGATTGGAAATTAGGAGGAAATTCTTTACCCTGAGGGTGGTGAGACACTGGAACAGGTTGCTCAGGGAGGCTGTGGATGCCTCCATCCCTGGAGGTGTTCAAGGCCAGGCTGGATGGGGCCTTGAGCAACCTGGTCTAGCGGAAGGTGTCCCTGTCATGGCAGGGGGGGTGGAACTAGATGATCTTTGAGATCCCTTCCAACCCAAACCATTCTGTGATTCGATGATTCAATGATTCTAGGACATATCTAGAAAAAAAATTACAGATGTGTGTAACAATGTGCTATACTCTGGGGATCTGTATAAAATTGCTTAACCCAGCATAAAATGTATACACAAAAATTAAGCCATCTGAATGTATTTCTGTTCTGCTGAGTCAAATGCATTTTCTGCAAATAACAACAGTCATGTTGTTCACATTCATAATGTTTTATGTAAATATGTTATATAATCTCCTCAGATTATTTGAAGGTTATAAATATAATTTAATATGAACTATTTTTTCAGATGCAACTCAAAAATCACATAGCTGCTTCTGAAGGGAAAATATTTAGCTAAAGTGAGAAATTATGTCTACTTCCAGGTGTCTTGTGGAATTAAGTTTGAGCTGACACCTTAAATTCATAGATTCAGGATTTTTTTTTATTATTTCTTTTTTCATTAAGTTTGTTAAATTTCCTGAATCTGTTCTGAGACCTGGCTCATTAATCTACATGAGGACAGAATATGTGAGACAAGCATTTTAGTAGTTGCCTTTGGAATAATGTTTAGCATCATGAGCATTATATTTCTGTTTCAAAGGGACACTGTCATTTGAAATTGTCGTGTCTTCAAAACTTGTTCTTTAAGAAAGAACAAGGATATTTATGCAGTTATGTGTACATTTCCTCTCTCAGTTGGCTTATTTCACTTCTCTCCTTTAATGCTTTCCCACCAGGCATTTCAAATTTCCTCCTAATTTTTTTTCAAATGTTTCTCAATTGTTGCATTTCTCTTAATCCAGATATCCTAATATCGAAGTGTTATTGCTTTTCTTTTACAGCTTATTCCTTTATTTCATCTCTAATGGTACTAAGTTGCTTTTGTGGAGAGGAATTAGTTACCTATTAGTCTTCACTGTTCTTGGATATCTGTATTCCAGTATGTTCCCCATGAACTGAGGAAGATCGTGCCAGCCTTCTCTGTCTATCCAGTTTCTCCAATATCACAAGCATGCATCTTTATTCAGAGTAGTCATCTAGAAAAAGAAAAATGACTTTGTTTTCCTCATCAAGAAAGTGAATAGCCATCTTTTAAAATTTACATTAATATTAAATATAATACAGTGTAGTCCTTTTATTTTATGTAAGAATCAATCTGTCTTCTGTAATTCTCCTGTCTATATTATGGTTTTGAATGCCTTATTTTCAGTCTGCCTTCCAAGAGGCCTTTTTTCAAACCCCTAGTACTGCATGCACAAGAAGGATGTTACATTTTTAGAATTTTCCCCAGATTATTAGTTACTGGAGCAAAGGTTATGTTGCGAGGTTTTTTTAAACTAGCTAAAGCTGAATGATAACACAGAAATTTACCTCAAAGTGATAAGAAAGTCATCTTCTGTTTTTACTCCCTGAACTCTTTTGTACTAATCAATGATGTGACTGTTCACTCATCCTTTAACACTGGATCGGGCTAAAGGGGGTATTCTTCTTTCTTCTATAAAGTTTAGAAGAAATGGAAGAAAAATACAAAAACAGAGAATCAAGACCAGAAGACTTGCAGCTTATCTCAGAACTGAAAGACCTAATTGCAGAGCGGGACCAGCTCATAAAGAAACTGATTGTAAGACTTTTATGCTTTCTTGGTTTAATATCTTGAAAGATACAAAAGATAATCTAATTCAAAATGTTTGACATGTATTTAAAGAACCAATCCTGCTAGCATGTTACTTGCTTTAACATATTACTCGTGTGGTTCCAATGACTTATAATAGTAAAACTAATTAGATACAGAGAGCTTTGCACAATCAAGCATAACACATTCTTACAAAAAATATTACAGTATGACCTTGATCAGACGTCTCCTATCTCCAGTCGTGGAATAAGCCAGCCATGTAAGCCATAGAAGAAGTAGTCTCCCTGACTCAATTAGTCTGATTAGATCCTGATTCAGAAGCAAGAAGGAAGGAGGAAATTCAAACTAATTAGAGATCAGAAGTAAATGATACTGAGTCTTTCCCAGTGCATAATCGATTAGGCTATGCTCACTCTCAGGAACATAGAATTGCAACAAAACTGCATAAACAGAAAATATTTAATTACTTACAATACATAAAACATATTAAATATGGAATGTAATTTTTAGAATGACACATTTCTTTAAAAATGTAAACATCAATTTACTTGAGGTTATTTTCTAGGCAGATTTGGCCACTAATTGAAAATGCATAAAAAGAAGTTTCTATTTGTTCTTCTTTTTAGGAGGACAAAAAGTTCTATCAGCTGGAGCTAGTTAACAGGGAGACTAACTACAACAAAATGTTTAATGCAAGCCCTAATGTTGGTGTTATTAATCCCTTGGTGAAGGTATGTTCCATGGACTTCATTGCTAAAGTGAAGAGAAAGAAATCTAAACTTAGGAGATAATAAAAAGAAGAAATATATATGTATATTTGTGTGCATGTGTGTAGACCTATCACTCTTAAAAGACGTGTTCAAAACACAGAACATAGTTTTCCATTTGTCTCTACTTATTTTTGTGTAGGTTTGTTTCTTTTGTGTTGTTGAGAGATCCACTGATATTGCTGCCCTAGTTTGCTAGGCCTGTGTGATATAAAACAAAGTTTTTTCTCACCAAACTGCAAAATCAAAATAGGAAAGTGACAGAAAGGCAACAAAGGGCAGGACTGTGGTACATAACAGAGAAGAGTGACACCTGTAACCAGTTTTAGTTTCATAATTTTTCTTGGTTGCTTTGGAAAGTGCAAGGGCAATTTTGGTTTTCAGTTGGTGCTCATGATGGAAGAATATTAGAGAGAGAGAGAGGGAGAGTGGACACTAGTGGAAGGGAATAAGAGTAAAAAGGGGAAGAGTACAAGGAGGGCATAGAATGAGTCTGAATGGAGAAAGACACAGTTATAGTGGAGAACTGGAGAGACAAACCAGATATGGACTGTGGGGGCAGCAGGAGAGAGAAGTCAGTCTGTAGGCTTCTCAGTTATTGTCACCTCCGATATGAGCAAAAACACTTCAGTAGCAAGCTTTTCCAGTCCTCTCCATCCTGCTGAGTGGCAGCCAGTGAAGGCTACAAGCAGGTGTAGCAACCTCCCTGCCACTTCACAGGCCAGCAGCATTCCTTCATGAGGCAGATGAACAGACTGCAGTAGAATACCTTCATTCTATTTCTTTTCACCACTTCAGGAGTAAGAATGAGTCCTCTGACATTTCCTTGCTCCTTGTGATAACCCTTAGGTTATTTCGCCCGCATGGAAGGGGAGGAGATTTCTCCTAGCTGTAGAGGCAGAACTTGGGAAGGTCCTGAAGCAGAGGGTAACCCAAGGGGCACAATGTGAGCACCTCAGATGCCTGAGAGCTTCCATGGTCAAGGTTCAGACTCTGTTATTTAAAAGGTGGTCGGGCTCCATTATTTGAGATCAGGCTGCGTTACTCAGCTAAGCCTTATTGCAGTTTCACATCAGATCAGCCTATTGCCCACTTCTGCACGAACTCTGCTACAGATTGTCAGTATTCTCCTATGTTTTTTCGGAGCTCAGCAGCTCTCACAAGCTTATTTGCGGATGCCTAACTTTTATGCATAACTGCATAAAAGAACTTAGTTCAGGCGCAGTAGAGGGAGTGCCAGGTCTGCCAGATACTATTTGAATGCTTTGGTCTTATGTTATAAAAGCTTTTTGAAAATTTTGGAAGTTTGTCTGAACCACTCATTTATAAAGATGTGAAATGTAACCATCAAGTATATAAGCTTGTGTTTTGTGTGAAATCTGAAGTGTTTTGGAGACGTACTTCAACATCAGATTTCTATAGTGATAATTCCTATATCTTCATAATATGCTTATATCACTTAAAACTGTTTAGACTTTAGGACTGTCTTGTATGCCAGAACATTTTGATCTCTCATTTCGTAAGCTGTGGACTATGTTACTTTATTTTGTCAAAGCACGTACTGTGTTATTGGAGAATGAATCGTAAAAAAACTGAAAACCTCATTCTCCTTTCTTTTTTGTAATAAAAGGACAGAATGTATGAGTTACGACAGAGCCATTGCAGTATGCATTACAGCTTCTCTAATTTATGCAATGGATCTGTTTAGTATTACATTGTTACCTCTGAAGTTTCTTAATACTTTGCATGAATTTCATGGAAACAATACACACAATTTTGCCTCTCCAGACTTGACTGCTTCAGAAGCATAGATTGTTTTATAGATAATAAGGTATAAACTGCAGTATTTTTCTAAGCACTCATGTGGGTAATATATATTTTCCAGAAATCAGCCACCTGTGAAACACACAGATTTAACAACAGTGTGTTTAATGCACCATTTTAGTTAGTGTATTTTGACTTGCTGATGTATTTTACAGACAGTTGGTTACTTTTACCAACCTGTTTTTCCCACCATAATGTTATTTCTTGCTTCTTCAGCTGCTACAGGAGAAGTAAAGCGTATGGGATAATCTTCATCTAATCCTTTGCATCTAATGATCTTTCACTGTGATGCTTTAAAAAGGGTTTTTTTCTGTTATAGCCTTCTGTTAAATTGCTGAGGTTTTAAAATTGTATTTTGACAAACAAATCCACCAGTGTGGCTGCAATTAGTAGCATTTGTGTCTGCCAGCCCTGGAGAGGTCAGGCACTGAAATCAAAGCTAGTGGAGAGCTAAAGGGAAGAAGGTGCAGCCAAACAATCAGACTCTCTCTGTCTCCGTTTGAACTCATGCCGACCCTCGAATAGAGCAGCTCTTCTGTTTCAAGTGGAATTCTGCTGGCAAATATTATCTAGAAACAACATGAGTTTCCACTTGTCTTTCACTTTATTTAGTTCAAATTTGTGTAGTTCATAAGGGGGTTTTTCTCCTTGCTGCTTTGTTAGGGTTGCAGACATGTAACTGAATGAAAGTATTTATTATATATTCAAACAATACATAATTCATGAGAATAAATGAATCCATTCATTCAAAAACCCTATTTTTGGAAATAAGGCTTTTTTAATATTAATATTTTATTGTGGACATGAAATATTTGATAGAAGTCAGAAAATGCACATGGCGTCCTGTCACACAGCTGCTTTTAAAAAAGCTATAGAATTATTTGAAGCATCCTTCTACATTAAAATAGGTATAAAGCCAGAGAGGATAAATACTGATTCCGTTGTATGATGTGTTGTGGAGAGTAAAATAGTGATATAAAAATAAAATTCTTCAGTATTCTGAGTCCCTTGAAATACAGTCAGTAGGAGGATAGAGAATATTAAGGAAAAATGTTCAGTTGTGCCATCTGGTGTCTAGAAGTGGCAACTGTAGTAGCATGAGAAGCCTGGCTTTCTCCTTGTGCAAGAAGCTGAACTCCCATACAATAATCTCTTCATCTGTAGCAGTATTGCTGTAATGCTTGCTAACTATGAGGGTGTCCTTGCTTTAAAAGAAACGTAGCTGCTTTTCTAGGTTCTGTGTTCCAGTTGCCAAAATGTGCCTCAGCGATGGGGTGAAACCTGTTGGAGAGATTCACTTTTTTCATCATTAAAATTTGCTGTAATCACATTGACAGCGGACCTGTTTCACTGATATCTAGAAAAAGATGTAAATAAACATGAAAGGTTTAACAGACTAAATGACAGCTCTGTGGAAAACTTCCTGTCTCCAGTGTCTTAAACAGAGCAAAATGTTATATTGGAAGATCTCTTATGTTTCTTATTGATTATAACAGTAAGTCCTAAAAACTTAATCATCTTGCTCAGAAATTTGATTTTTCTGTAAAAATTTGTGGTGTTCGGGTCTGGTCGAAGCAAATACTAAAATTACAGTGGGAAAAAAAGTCCAGTCTGTCCTAATTGCTCTCCTTCAAAGAAACCCCAAACCAGCCATCAATAAAACTTTTAAATTTGCAAATTTCCTCATCTGTCCTGGTGCAAGAAGCCTTCCTTACATTTGTTATTTTTAATGCAGCAAAAGAAGAAGAACGATAAATCAACAAACAGGTTTGTGAGTGTCCCCAATCTAAGTGCTCTGGAATCTAGCGGAGTGGTGGGCAATGGACATCCTAACCGGCTGGACCCCATTCCTAACTCACCCATCCACGATATTGAGTTCAACAGCAGCAAACCACTACCACAGCCAGTGCCACCCAAAGAGTCCAAGACGTTTTTGAGGTGAGCACTGCCTCACCAATCTTTTTTTTTTTCTTTTTTTTTCTTAACTCAGGAAAATTTTGCTATTGAGCTGAATCCCACATGCTTTATGAACTTTTCAGAGGTACAAGTACTCTTACAGCATTTTTTTTAATTTTTGCATTATATCTGTAACCTCTTTATAGTATTCCTTTTTATTGTAGACCTCGTTGAAATATCCTCTCACTTTTTCATAAGTCCTGAACTTTGAAAATCTCTTTAGATACTTGAACAGAATTCATGTGCTTCCAATTGTTTACATATATGAACAATTGTTTTAAATGTTTGTGTTATTTAATGATTGTCATTTAGGAATCGGTACTAGCACAGAATTTATTTTATTCAGTATTATGCAATAATGGTTTTTATGTAAGAAAACTATTTTCTGTGCTATGTGAATGTTTTGTGTTTCCCCTTTCCTCACCTATACCAAATTGTTTCATAGGAGTAACATTACTACAGCAATAGGAAACGTGCATGCTTGGATGCTTAATTCTGAGCTTCCAGTAGTCAAAACCAGCATTAAAGTCCCAAGTAGTTCTCTCACAAAATAATACAGTGCATTGATTAACTTAGAAATGGCATTACAGAGGCAGAATTTTAATCTTTTGGCTTTATGTGCCTACATATTAAATGCAGTCTGTATTTAGTAGGCACTGATCTCTTACCTCCAAGCTGGCAGCTTAAAGCAATGTGTAATTTACCACTTCCACAGTTGGTTGTTTACTCACAAATATAACAAATAATAGACAAGGGAAGATAATCTATTTCACTAAAACGATCTGTTTTTAAACAAAGTGCTGTTGCTTATGTTTCCCTGTGCATGTGGTGTGCATGAGCATGCTCAGGTATCTAGAACTTGCATGTGCATGAACTCATAGACTGTGATGCTGGAGTTTCCATCCCAAATTGTTTTGTGCTCTGTATTATCCAGTCATACAGTAGGGATTATTTTATTACTGATTTTTATTTATAAAAGAACTTAATTGTGTAATTAAATTATTCTCTCTTGCTGATTCTGTGAGAATTTCAAGTGTTCAAGGGGGAACCGAATCTTGCTTCCAGTGCAGCAGTTTCTTTTTTCCTAGTATATTAGCGTATTTTAAATGTGTGCATGAACGACAATGCAAGTGATATTTGTCCACGGGTGTTAAGTATTAAAATAGTGTATTTTGTTCAGTTGCTAACTGGTCTCTGTGAGCACATGCCTACAAATATGATGCTTGCATCATATTTCTGAAAATTAACTTTACCACAGGAAAAGGATGCTAAAAGAGGACCTTCTAGAGTCGAGCTTTTCCAAGAAAACCCTTTTTACTCTGCCTGAAAGCCTACAGCTGTTTATGAGATTTTAAATTATGTTTTCCAAAATGTCATTTGCCCACCTTGTAACGTGGCTTCTGAACTGACTTGTCCGTGCTGCTGATGCTCTCCAATGGAGTGGATGATCACAGATTCTGTAGGGAAACATTAAATCACATCCTGAGGCACACTGATGATTAATCCCTGGAAACCCAGACTGTGTTCTTCACTTACTGAATATTCTCTGTGATTTTTCTTCTCCTAACATTTGTACTTTTTGTGTCGTTGTGGGGTAATTTTTTTCTTCTTTCCTTTCTGTGAATTTAGCCCTCCTCAGACTGATGCTTCACCAGTGGCTTCGCCGGATCCACAGCGGCAGGAGTGGCTTGCCCGGTACTTCACGTTCTGAGAGACGGTTTGTTTCTGTGGCACAGCGTGATGTGGACTGTTTATAAGAGCATGACCTTAAGTAAACCCTCATGTGAACAAGCTTTCCTGTAATTTGTCAAACACTGTGAATGAGAAAGTATTTGTCTTTCTGATTTGAAACTGCACTGTATTTCATGTTATATTTGTTGGAATCACTTGACATGGTACTATATAATGTGTGTAATTATAACTTATTTTTATTTAAAATGGAAGAATCTTTAAACTTTGTAATTACTACATAATAAATTTTGGTAGAACAAACATAATGCTTTCCCCCTTTTTCCTATAAATGTGTTTTCTTTGATTTCAGGTAAGGCTTTTCCCCAGAAAATAACATACTTGCATGGTTACTATAAATACAATTTTAATTGTAAAAGGAAGAAGTATAGCTATGTCTCTCACTCCAGTTTGGGCAGGATGTGTTTACTGCATCCCAGTTCTATTCTGTTACTTTGCAGCAGTTTAAAAACTGTCTCTTTCTAACATTTAAAAAGAAGAATGTGAAATAAATCAAAACTAGCCTAGCTGCTAGCCTTCAGAGCAAACTAATTTAGACAAGAGGGTGAAAAAGCTGCAAACCAGGAGCTGTTCATTGGGGAGGGGGTTGACTCCTTACCTGCTGCTCGTGAGACTTTGCCATCTAGTTAAAATCAAACATTTTATCATTCGATTTAAGCAAAAACTGTTCCAACAAGTTATGTATTTGAAACGAATGCTTGAAACATGTAGAGGACTGTACTATCTGCATAAAGCTAGAATCTACGTTATGAGCCTATAGTCCTTTTCTGGATAAAATTGATGTCTGAAATGAACAAAAGAACCCAACCATCCAAAGTTTTCCTATTTATACCTACTACAGATACAGACCTTTAATTAAAACTTAATTATCTTCCCTTGTCTGTATTGAAGTTTTTTCTTCTCAAACTGATCTATGAAATTTTTTTTTCAGCTAGTGAGCATGATTCTCCAGTCTACACCTTTCATGATGCCAGTGTTGCTCGAGAGATTTGCTGCAGCATATAGAAAACCAGAGCTTATTGTCTTTTAAAATATTTTTTCATTCAAAGATGACCACAAAGTAACTCACACTGGTAGTCTCAGGGAGAAAATTGTCTCTTTGTTTTATGAATGTATTTTTAAGCTGAATCTCTTACCTTTTAAGAGCAGGAAAAAATGTTTGAGTTATTTGAATAAGGTTTTAGTTAGCATATACAAAGGTCTTGAAATTTAATATTTCATCTGTAGCCCTAACGACATCCTTTTTTCGCTATATGCACAAAGGTAAATACCCAGATGAAGATACTTGCTAATTACAATGAGTTTTGTATGTAGTATATGTATAAATGAAAAATTTGTATGTTTTCATATAAACAATATAAAAATCTTCTAAACGAACATTTTAAAACTTCTATCTTATAATTCAGCTTGAAAATTCCACTGAAAGCTGTATTCTGGTGATGCTGCCGTGGATTAAAGATGTATAGAGCAGATTTTCTGTAGCTGGTTGGCTCAACTGTAGGTATATGCAACTTTTTAATTTTAAAAGAAAGCCATATTGGGCAAAATGTCAGATTTCTTGGCTGTTACCCAAAATAAAATACACTAGCTCATTTTGTTATAATGTTCTGAAGTGAGTGTTGTGTATTTTTTCCTGCGTGCTTTGCAAGGGCTCAGCCTTTCTCTCCCGTCCTCCACTTCCTTTGTACATTTTTACATATGACATTAGTAACCGAACAGTAACCAGAAGATCATAATACCTGCATTTACCTATTCAGTAAAAGGCGTGCCCACTGCTCTTTTGCTAGTAGGCTTTTGTCTTTCGGAAGGGAGAAGAAAGTTAAGAAGCAGTTACCTCGTCTGCCACCATCAGCAGCTGTCCCAGTACCACGTGAGTCTCTTTAAAAAAAACAATTAAACATCAAGAGCCCACAAAAGAAACTGGGAAAAACAACACGCTGATTTTTCACCAAATTGCATTGAGAACTCTGTAAAACGTATTCCTAAAAAACGTTAATATCTGGCATTTGATACTAATACAGGAACTTGCGTTACGACAGTGCCGTTGTGTTCCTGACCTCGGCAGTATCTGGCATTCTGGAAAAAACTAAAAGCTGTGCAGAGTCCAGTTGTGCAGAGAGTTCTGTGAAGTCTGCCCACACACACGTGCCATCCTTCCTAGCTTAGCAGACAGCTCCGAGGAAGGAGGTACAGATTTTGTGTGAAGTTGCACAGTAGTATTTACAGTGGTGGGGGGGAAACCTTTAGGCTCTCAGGAGCTCTCTCTCTGCACCTGACACATTAAATCTCATTATCAGCACTTCATGTAACTCATTCCCCCAACCCTTTAGTTTCATTCAGAAAGAACAATAAAAAGAGCAAACAAATAATGTGATTTCCTACAGAAGGAGGAGGTAACAGGCCGTTCTTGATACAGGGGCAAAATGCAGAAGAATCCTGCGTTTCATCAGAACATCATCGTAATAATAAGTCTTAAGGCCGGGTTCGGCCGTTCAGTCTGGACTACTCCATTTCCTCCGTGATAAGCATCTGAATGCCAGGGAATTCTCCAGGTTAGCAGGAAACTGCTCTTGCTGGCCCATCTACTGCACAGAAGAGCATTATGTCCCCAAGAACTGCTTGGCTTTTTTTCTGCAGCAGGACCAAAAAAAAAGCCCAAAGATGATTAAACACTAAGCTGCAATCAGCACCAATCGCTTTATCAGATATTGACTCCTTCCTTTGGCATTTTTTTGGTTACTTCAGCATATGTGTACTTTATGTACCTGAGACTTGAAGGAAAACAGTCCTATGAGAAGTACTGGCAATAAATTACATAGGTCAATGTTACAGGATTTTTAACATTCTAAATATATTTTCACATCTGGTTTTCTCATGATTCATTACTCCAGAAGAAAAAGCTTCAATTATTTAAGCTCGGATTACTTTCTAACTGGTTTGAGTAGGTCTACATGCAGCATGTACACATCTACATTAAATCTTAGATTCATAATCTTTGATCACTTTAAAGATTATCTATGTATCGTAAAACTAGAGAATATAGACTATTTAATGGTTTAGGGGCTTTTTTAGGATATACCCATCATCTTTCCATCCTAAATGTTGTATATAATGCTGCAAGAACCTTTGTTTTCATTTATAAATCAGAATATTATTTTTTCACTCATTACGTAGGTAGTGTCTGGAACTACATTTTCCTGCTTTTTGAGACTAGAAGACTTTCCACAAAGGACCTCCTCTGATGAGCTGACCTTCAAAACTGAAAGCAGCGGTCTCTTGAGGGAAAAATGCTTCCATTCCTATAACTGAACACAGGGATTCTGAACAAGAGCCCATGTTGCAGCATTTGCCTTTCTGGTGTGGCAGCTGAAAACATTGGGGTCCTTTCTTTAAATTATTAATAAATACACTATCCCAGTAACCACAGCTAGAAAATCCCAATATTAACTTTTCACTAATAGCCATTTGCTTTTTTCCCAGTTTTAGTCTTACTCTGAAACCCTATTTAAAAACTGTAGGGCATGAGGAAGTCCTAATGAACATCAGGAGACATCACGCTTATTAGAAATCAGACCTGTTCACAATGTCAGAGCAATCTCTTGCCTTCTTAAGGTTTAAGTTATATGTGAATTTTGTTACATGATCCTCGTGCTATCCACAGGTAAATTCCAGTAATTCTGCATTGAGAAAATCAGACATCAAGTTTTTCTCCTTTGCTGTAATTTACTTCCCCGAGAAGGAAAATACCCAAGTCATGTCACATAAGAAAACTGTGATCTTCAACCTCCTCTGCAGTCCACAGGCAGCTTCAAGGGTGAATCAGCTCACTTCCCTTTCTTGGTTGCATGAAGACTGCAGAGCAACAACAAATTGAAGTGCCTCCACTGCCTACACTTTAGTGTGAGGAACCCTAGCCTGTCTTTTTCTTTTTTTTTTTAATTTTATTTTTAACCAACATTTGCAAAAATACATCAGCTTTCAAAGATGCTATGGTGCTTTGGTCCCTGCCGGGACCCCCCACCCCTCGGACAGGAAAAAAAATGGCAAGAGGGGTTAAAAATGCCTTTTCGGGCTGAGATACGGAGAATTTAACACAGTAACACACAAGAAACAATCAGAGAAACAACAGCAATAACAACAGTGAGAAAAGGTACAAAACCAGCGACACCGTGCGGATAAAGAGGCGGAGCGGACCCGACGGAGGCGCGCACCCTCCGCAGCGTCACGGGGCGCAGAGCCCAGCTCTGGGGGCATAACCTCAGCACGGTATCATAGAACAGCCTGGCTGTGGCCTCCCCCGGCTGTTCAAAATTAAACCCGTCCTGCCTGAACCAGAGCAGTTGCCAACCGACTTTCCTTACAGAAGCTGCGTTGCTTTTTTCCTGATACGTTCAATGTAGTGCAATACAGTACTGTCACTATTCTTTCTAGGCAAACAGGAAAAAAAAACCACCTTTTTTTACTATAGTGAAGGCAAAGCTCTAATTCCTATTACTGTCCTTTAGCTGCTTTTTGGGTGTTGAACGTTGTATCCGTTTTGTTTATGTATATACATTCCCTGGCAAAATCTTTAAAATAGAAATATAACTCATTTCCACATACAATTACAGACAGAAATCAATTTGCAGTTCTAAAGCTAATTTACTTTGCAGTGTATTTTGATCATATAAATAAACATGCATTTCTTCAGGTATGCAACAATAATTAGAAGTACCTGTGGATGGTACTGGGGTCATGTAACAAAAACGGGCAGCCAAGCTGAAAGAGAACTTTTCCTCTTCAGCGTGACCCACTCCTGAACTCCGCTTCTCTAAGAACAGAGCTGGGCTCAACGCCAGGCTCTTTTCCTGCATACCTGTGTTAGCATTTATCATCTTCAAGCACATACGCAATTAGACAACTCAAGCTTTGTTATGTATAAATTGCAAGTTCCCAGGTTAACAAGGGGATCTTATGAGAGGAACAACTGATCCACTCCCGAGTCCTGCACAGTCTTAAAGATAAGTTTATAAATTGCCTGTCACTAAGGCAACTCAGTTATTTTCAGAGTTAGGCACAGCACAGAGGCCTGTTCACAATAAACCGCTGGCTGAACACCACGAGAAGCAGCCAGGGCCAGCAGCACTGATAGCAATGTTGCTAGGGAACAAAAAGAGCCAGGCTTCAGAAAATAAAAGCATAATTCAATAATGACTACCAAAATCTGGAAAGCGCTCTTGGAAATTATCAGGCCTTCCACCTTCAACCTGACAGATGAACAGAAAAGTTTAGACAGCAGCTGAGTCTTCAGCTGGAACTACAGCTGTTCAGCTGTAGATCCTCAGCGTGGTGGCCAGGCACAGAGAAAAGCCAGCACACTTCAGGCTCTAAACACCTCCGGCAGCTTCAGCCACGGCTGGCAGCATACACACCTTAGGGCACAGATGGAAGCCCAGGTTTTACGGTCACACGAACGTCCAACCACATTCACACTGCTAAGTCTAAATCTTTTCCTAACATGCAGGATCCTAGAGCCCTTCTCAGCACCTGTGCAGCCTTGCCAGCAGCATCCCAATTACACACTGGAGCGGGACATTTACCAGCCACCCCCCCCACGGCATTAGCAGGTAGTCCTTGTACTCTCCTGGGGCTTTTCCAGAATGAGGGCACACACTGTATTCTGTAAAACCAAAAACCAGAGAGTTTTTAGTCTTTGTCCACAACCACACAAGACCATCAGAAATGACCTAAAAGAAAAATAGTGATAATGAATGTCTCTCTTGCATAAATCAAAGTAGAAAGTAGAGAAAAAGCAGGGAAGCGTTTTGAGCCCTGGACAAGTGAGTTTTGACCCACTCATCTGAGTCAGGTTTTTTTTGTCCTATTTTGCACCATGATTTCAAAAGCGGCTACTTCATGGATTTTCAGAAGGGCATAATGTAGTTTTTTTATGACTTTTTATTGAGTAACCATGTCTTCATTGCTCAGCTACGCACATAACTGTTACTAGTTATTATTAGATAATGATAGAACAATAAGTACTTCAGGTTTTTTCTTGCAGGCACCAGTAGCTAAATGCAGCCTTCACACACCAGTATGAGTTACTTTTCCTGTAGCTGTAATCAGCTGCTCCAGTTGCATTCTTTTTTCCTCCTATTGCTCTAGTTGTTTAGGCTACAAAACGCAGAGTCAGAGGAAGCAGAGACAGACACCTCTTGGAAATCATAAAGGTTCCGGCTCTGCCACATGAGAAGCCGGGTAACTGCTGCTCTAACAACTGTGTAGAAATAGATGTGTCTCATTGTTAGAAAAAAGCAACCTGGTTTGGTACCTTGTGACACAGCACCATAAAATTAACAGTGAGAGCATATTGAGGAGAGAGGGCTTGCTTGACACCCCACCCAGGATAATCATTCAGAAATAGTTCTGAATATTCAGTGATCAACTCCTAGATTAGGTGCAGATCTCAGCAGTGCTTTTGCAGCTGTATCTGTTCAATTCTTAGAATAAGGTCATTTTATAAAGCAAAATCATTTTTTCTTCTAAAGACTTATGGAGGGGTTAAAGCATTTCCTCTGTATAACCCCCTCACTAGACTTTTGCTGTAAACACTGACTTAGGCAACACCTACAAACACTCTGAAGAAGTTTGTGTTTGCAAACAACGCAGGACAGGTAAGTGAAGCTTCCATTTACCAGACAGGAGTCACATGCAGGAAAATCTTCTTCCCATGGCTTATGGAGCAGCAATTCAGAGAAACGTGATTTGTAATTTAAAGCACCCACAGTTCCACCAGAGAAGCTTTTACCCAACATTCCAAGACCTTTCCTTTCTCCACTGGCCAAACATTCCTCAGATCAACTCATGGATGTTGAAATATCCAATATAGTTAACACAGGTGAAGTAACTGCTGTAGTTTTCTTTTCATTAAGATCACACACTTAAATATGACTGAGAGAAAAAAAAATAAATGTTAGACATTCAAATTAATTATCTTAGCTGAATTAAGGCAGGTAAGGTAGTTACTTTTCATATTGAAGACAAACATTGCAACTTGAAAATAATGGATCTAAGGGGTATTTGTTTGAAAAGCCTAGATTTTCTCCTCCACCAACTCTAAAAAAATACGTATTAAACCGAAAATGTTGTACATTTCTTCTGACATCTTTTTTATTATAGAACTATCGGCATGGATTTGATACTTTAGCGATCGCCTGGCACACTTTTTGGCTAAGATCGTGCATGGCCAGTGATTTCAGTTTCGATTGCGTATCAATAATGCATCATCAATACAAGCCAACAATGGGAGGTCCTGGGAGCGAGAAGCCCAATGAATAAGTTTCAAAACCCTTCAAGCACGCTGAAGTTGGGGAGGCGCGGAGTTACTCCCTGTGATATCACACGACCTGAACGGATACACGAAAAAGTTGCTCGAACCCGTTACCGGCGGCGCTGGGGAAGGGCCGGCGGGCGCTCGGCAGGCCGCCCCGCTGCCCCGAAGGTCAAAGCAAAATCCCCAAACCCCGCAGACTCGGCGCTGGCCGGTCCTCAGGGAGAGGGCGCGGAGCCGTGCGCTGGATTTGCACCGCGGCCGGCAGAGGCGGCAGCGCCGCGGGGCCTCCCGGGCTGCCCAGCGACCTCTTCCC
>VZZY01021079.1:605087-635154 GCA_013400335.1 Eurystomus gularis | reverse complement strand
GAGGGACGCGTAAGAAGCGTTTCCGCCCCGGGGGGCCCGGGCCCCGCAGCCGCCTCCCCGCTTCCCCTCGCAGGCCCGACATGGCGCTGGGCCCGGAGCAGGTGCGCCTCATCGGGCAGGTGTTCGAGGCCTACGTGCTGGAGCACCACCGGGACGACATCCTGGGCATCCTGCGGGAGGCCGACGAGGAGGCGCACTACCCCGTCGTCGTCGACGCCTTGACGCTCTTTGAGGCCAACATGGAGATCGGGGAGTACTTCAACGCCTTCCCCAGCGAGGTCCTCCCGATTTTCGACAGCGCGCTGCGCCGGGCTGCCCTGGCAGCGCTGCAGGCCGCCGCAGCCCCCCCGCAGCTCAGCGTCAAGCAGAACCTCCACGCCAGGGTCTCAGGTGAGTGCCCTGGGGGGCTCCAAGGGTGTCTCCCAGTCGGCATCGCCACATCTGTGTAACAGGCTCTTGGAGCGTTGTGGGAAGGAGCAAGTTTAATTGGTTTAACCGAGTCCCCACCTGCAGTACTGTGTCCCGCTCTGGAGCCCTCAGCACAAGAAGGACATGGACCTGTTGGTGCAGGTCCAGAGGAGGGCCACAAAAATGATCAGAGGGCTGGAAGACCTCTGCTGTGAGGACACGCTGAGAGAGTTGGGGTTGTTCAGCCTGGAGAAGATAAGGCTCCGGGGAGACCTTGTTGTGGCCTTTCAATACTTTAGGTATTGAAGAACCTAGAAGAAAGATGGGGACAAACTTTTCAGCGGGACTTGTGACAAGACAAGAGATAATGGTTCTAAAGTAAAAGAGGATAGATTTAGACTAGATGTAAGGAATAAAGTTTTTATGATGAGGGTGGTGAGACACTGGCACAGGTTGTCCAGCAAAGCCCCATCCCTGAAACACTGAAGGTCAGGCTGGCTGGGGCTCTGAACAACCTACTCTAGTTGCAGATGTCCCTGCTAACTGCAGGAGGGTTGGACTAGATGACCTTTAAAGGTCCCTTCCAACCCAAACCATTCTGTGATTCTAATTCATGCAGTTTTGGTGTTTGATGCAGTAGGGAATGTCTGCCGTTTATTAAACAGAACACATGGCAACACATGGGGTTATGTAGACCAACCTGGAAAAAAGCTGTGGCCATCCTTGATGACATGTGTGCAATGGTTGGCATTTGTTGCTGGGTCAGGACTTCTACTTAAAGACTTTCCGTGGTAATAAGTCTCCTCAAATCAGTGGTTGGTCTTGCCTTATTTCTCTTGTTAGTCAGAATGCCCAAAGAAAAAAAAAAACTTAGTTCACAGGCTTTCTTGCAGGTTGACTTCCTTAGCATGTGAGTTGGCTTGTGGTCTTTATTGGCTCCAGCCATCCCCCAGAAGAGGCAGTCTAGCTTTAGAGTTGTCCTGTCATGATTTAATGTGAACATGTCTAACTTTATGCTTAACTGTTATAAAATTACTTGTTATGAGATTGGCATGAACTGTTGGAAGGTGTGATTGTTAACAGAGAATTTTGTCCCTTTTTTCCCTACAAGTTATAGATGTGGCACTTCAGGACATGCTCTAGTGGTTGTCGTAGTGTTGGGTTGATGGTTGTACTTGGTCTTAGAGGCCTTTTCCAACCTTAAGGATTCTATGATTCTAAGTTGATACATCATTATTCCTTATTAGTAGGAAATGTTTAGTAGCTTTTAGGTATGTGTAGCTTTGTGGTACACATGGAATGCAGGTTCTGGGGTTAAAATACCTATTTTGCTGTTGTGGGGACCTGAGGTCAGTGGTGGCCCAGTCTCTTCTGGTCATTTCTGACTGTAACTATTTGGATCTGTCTCATTTGCAAAGCCAAGAGCTGGTGACCTGTGTTCCCCTCCCCAGCCCCATGTTGAGAGGTTTATGATCATTCAATGTTTTGGCAGCTTCAAGGTGGATGAATCACATTTGTTAAATAGACACCTGTTTTGCCCCAGTAAATTTCATTTAAAATATTGTCATTAGAACACATATATCAGAAATATAAGTGGCCTGTAGCTCTCATAATGCTATTTTGTCAAGGTTTATAGGGAGAAAAACAAAACAAAACCAAAACCAAACCAGCTTACTACCTGTTTAGGTGCTACAGAGTTTGATGGTATCCCATGATACTGTTACCTTTGAAGTGGATACAAGATTCTGACTGCCTTCAGGATTCTCATCTTGTAGTGCCACTTCTCATGCCCATGTCAAACAGGAATGAGGAGGAGGTGGTGCGCTCGTCTCGGTGGAAGCAGGAGGCAATACCCACAGCAGGGTTGAGGGGATCTGCGTGCCAGGCATGGACTGAAGTGAGGAGAAGGGCATTTGCTTATGCTAGGTATGAGAATGGAATGTCAGCATGCTCATGCCAATATGGACAAGGCATCTCCGAGTCCAAAGAAGGATTTGGGAAGTGTGATTAATGATGGATGACTACCCTGGGTGCAGTGAAGAAAGTAAACTATTTAAGTTCTTTGTCTCAATTTTAGCATTGTAGGAAATTGATTGTGTAACTTCTCCTTTTACTACAAATACATTAAGAGATTTTTCTTTACTGACCGCTGGCCTGAGCACCGCTGTGACTGTTACTGGTGGCCGAGCTGCTCCTAATAGCTTAGTTTTACATGTTATCACTACTACAGTAAAGCTGATTCAAAGAGGCGCGTTGTCAGTTACCGAGTTTGCCAAGCAGTGTGATGTGATCAGGGCAAAGGCTTCTTCTTACCCCATCCAGGCTCCTCTCCTCAGTACTCAGAGAGATGATCGTGTGATAGGTCGTGACAACAGCGCCGCAGCTCTCTCTAGTGTAAGAGGTGGTGTATTTTCCAAAGGTTGTTGAGCTGCACCAATATTGAGCTGGAAAAAGAAAAAAAGATACCAAAACAGTTGGAAAAATAATTGATTTTTTGTTGTTGTTGTTGTTCTTTTGCCTGAACTGAATAGAAATACAAATCCATGGGAGAAACAGAATTTTCAACAGGCTGGGTAGAATGTGTAAATAGCTTTGTTACAGTCAACCAGTTCTACATAATAGTTTGGGGTTTTTTCCAGATTATTTAATTCATTTCTACTTTACTTTTACTTTATTCTTTTACCTGTTAAAATTAGCTTAATATTTTAAAACATTTTCTTTAAACAAAAGCAAAAGGTCAAACACTTTGCTTAAAAGCATCAAAACAATGTTTCAGCATGTCTGAAATAAAGCATTTGGCTTTGAAAACACTGAAATATATGATGTCTTCTTTTCAGCAGGCAAAACCTACGAAGAAGATTTGACCTAAATGCACAAATAGTTTTGATCCCCATAGAAACATCATTTTCCAGCAGATTTATTATATTCCAGATTTATTACTTTACATTTCTGTTTCCTAGCTCTATTTTAGAAGTAAAGCTAAGAAATTATTTTAAGAGCAGGTAATTTCTTTCTAAGTTGATTAGTATCTTGTAGTTCATACACTAACTTCTGAAGAGGCAATATTTTGCTGCTCTCCTCAGGTGTGCATTTCAGAGGCCATTTATTTTTATTAAAACATTGTGGGCTGTTGAGGTACTGCGGTGCTAAATGACAGGCAGATGGGCAAACACTGGAACGGGATCAGTGCACCACAGAACGGGCTGTTGGGCTGGAATTAAGAGCAAGTGCCACGAGAATGTTCTGTCACTACTCATTTGAACATACAAGCGCATTTGCTTTGGTTGTGTTCTCTTTACGTCAACTTCCTTGTGCTTGAGGTTTGTTGGTATGCAATGTGGATTTTAGGTCAAATGCTCCCAGACTTCAAATTTTAAATTTGCTCAGCCTTGAGAATTCACACAAGATCAGGAGCTACACTGTTTAACTGCGGGAATTGCGGGGAATCCCAATGAAGTAGCATAACTAAAATTTTGTAATTCATATAAACTAGTTGTAGAATAAACAGAATTTGCCAGAAGATCATTTAAATTAATAAATAGGTCTGAGAACATCAGGATCTGTTTCCATGAGTGGAAACTGTTCATGACTGTTCAGCCCTTGACAAGAGTAGGAGAGTAAAATGGCAGCGCTTTCTGTTACTGCTCAGCAGCTGATGATTTTCACTGTCTGAGGCCAGTGAATCAGATTTATGGTACAACAGATGAATTGTTGAATCACATTTACGAAAGAGCAATAACAATGACTACTGTTAATATGTCTGGCATTTTTTTCTGGTCTTCCTGTTTAACTGCATGGTAAATCCATGTTCTATATGCATAGCCTCATGCTGCACATATTTTTGTTTAACAGGTTTGCCTGTTTGCCCAGAGCTGACTCGAGAGCACATTCCTAAAACCAGGGATGTGGGTCACTTCTTGTCTGTTACTGGGACTGTCGTACGTACCAGTTTGGTGAAAGTTTTGGAGTTTGAACGGAGTTATATCTGCAATAAGTGCAAGCATGTGTTTGTCGTCAAGGCTGACTTTGAACAGTACTACTCATTCTGTCGTCCATCAGCCTGTCTTAATGAAGAAGGCTGCAACTCAACCAAGTTCACGTGTCTCTCTGGAACAAGCTCTTCTCCTACCTGCTGCAAAGACTACCAAGAAATCAAAATTCAGGAACAGGTAAAGGAAAAAATTATGGAGAAAAAGGGGAAAGTGCTAAGGTACAGGTGTCTCAAGTACAAAAAGAATTGACTTACTAAAGAAGGCATTTGAGGGCTTAATTTCCTGCCGGAATAAGGTAACTGCTGATTTTAGTGGGACTGTTCATGCTTACATCAGAATTAAGGTTATCACATTTTCATTGATATGTTTTACATGGTAAGATAAGTGGAAGAGTTTTACTGTTGTTTAAAACAAATGCCTGAGAAGACTAAAAGAAGCCAGACAGCCTGTTGGTCAGAGATTTCCAGTCAAAGAGTTAAAAATTTACACACACATTGACTAGACTTCCATTGCTAGGTAATTCCGTTCAATATTGTACACAACACCCAGGGTCGGTGCACGGATGAGATTTCCATGTTGAATCCTTACAACACCAAGCGCGTGTTGTTTCTCAAACTGGTTACTGTACGTGATGCTGATGTTCAACACTGCTTCTAAAGACTAAAGCTAGCACAGTGGTGGCCAAGGCCAGCTGTAGCGGTGCAGTATGGCCGCTACATGACGTCTGCAAATGTCGGCTAATATTGAATTCTACAGTTATGGAGGATGCAATCCTTACGGAATCATTTTTCTGAAGGTAGCCCTGGGCGGAAGTGCAGCTAAGCTGGAGGAGTAACAAACCATTGGGCCTCTTTTAACGGTAGTGCGTAACTAAGACAAAACTGGCACAGGAACATCTATGCTGTGTGAAAATTGAGAATGAGTAGGGCATATTGCAGGCAATGTTTCTGTGTTTATTTATATGTTCAGTGTCTTTTTCATAAATATTTTCTAAGATATCTTCAGTTGTTTCAGGGTTTGGATTTTTTTTAAAAATTAGGATAGTGGTGCCCATCTATGTGCAAGATGTATGAAAACAAATTTATGAAACTAGAAGCGAACCTTTTAAAAGTTCAAAATAGCAAAAAGGAAGGGAGTTAAACTATTTCTAGGAAATAAGCCCCATGTTGCATGTTCATATGACTGTTTCTAACATGGTTTCTATAATTTTGTTGTTGTTGTTTACTGTGTGACACACAGATCTCTATGATGGGAGGATTTTCAGCAGCAAGAGTTGATGAAACACAGTAAAACTAAACTAGGAATGAATTTCACTTGTGTTTCCTACTGAGCTCTGCAAGTAACTGTGCCACCAGTACAGACAGTGATGTGAACTGCCTGTGGCCATTTAGATAATCCACAAAGGTGAATTAACCTCCATAGGCACTAGAGAGTGAATAAATCTAGAATTCTAGCATGTATGACCTGCACTGCAGAATGAATACGTACTCCTGATTGTTGTTCTTGTGCAGTGGATATTCTAGAAACTACTGCAAGCTTTAAGTGTAAATTGAAAGATTGCTCGTTGGAAATAGACTGTGACAAGATTGCACAGACTTTGCCCTGGAGAAAAGAAAAAGAATTACAGGGGTTACTGGCACATTTGTCAATATACATGTGTCTGGTTTTGTGTGTGCGATTTGTTTTTTCCTGTTGTTGATTTAATCCTTGAGACCCAGGAATAAACTTGTATCTCTACCTGTCAATTTATGGTTAAATATCAGAAAAATACAGAGAATAATCTCTCAGTATATACTTAAGTGAAGAGTTACCTAACCCTTGGACATGCTTCAGTACCCAAAGTAAACTTTGCATATTGAAGAAGTATCAAATTATTAAAAACAAACAAACAAAACCCCACCTCTTTCAAATGACCTCTTTTAGTGAGCTTTCTTCAGCAAGATGTTGAAATCACACATCTCCCAGGATTGAGCACCTTCAGCTAATTTAACTCCCGATTCCATTTCCATAAATATCAGCATTAAACTTCCATTATTAAGTTCACAGCAGCAGTGGCATGCTTACTGTGTAAGTTTTCTGAGAAAAAGCAAGGACTGACCCCAGTTCCAGGAGAGCAATGTAGGTCCTTAAGCCAGAGCAACTATAAATGGCTTTTGAAAGGTGATGTTCTTAAGAAGTGCTTTTACTTCTTGTCTCCTAGGTTCAAAGACTGTCTGTTGGAAGCATCCCTCGTTGCATGGTGGTTGTTCTGGAAGATGACTTAGTGGACAGTTGCAAGTCTGGTGAGGGTACAGCATAAGTCACATATGTTTGTACCACAACCGTTTTTATTTTTCCATTTAAGGTGAATCTTTGCCAAGTATGCTGTCAGTGCTGAGGGCTTGTTGAAGGAGATAGGTTCATCTGTCACGTTGCTGTTTCAGCTTGGATGTTAGCATGGCAGTTGAAGACTATTCTAGAAAATGCCATACCATCCCCACGTTACCTCTTAACTGACAGATTAGTTTCAGAAGTAATGTTGTGTTGTGACGTACAGAAAGTATACTGAATGTTGTTAGTGTGGGAACACCAGACCTCTTGAGGAGATGAGTCCACATCATCACACAGTGTGTAGTGCTCCTCTCTAGGTTTCGAGTGCTAGGTAACCTAATCACCAATCTAAGGAGTGCTGCAAGTGGAAAAAGCTCCTTGGCATTCAGAAACGATGCTAATTGGCAGGAGGATGTATGAAGAATGGCCTAAAAATTTTCAGATGTGCACATCCCCACAAGAAATTAATTTCTGGTTGTACTTTCTCAGAAGAACACTGTGGTCAGAATGTTAACGAGTGATTCTGGAATTCATCACAAAAGTTACCAGAAGTCAAATAAGTTTTGACTAAATTTTTTGTATAGTATATCAAATTGAAAGGAGAGCTTCTACAGTTTACCATGAATTCCTCTTTTCTAAAAGAGGAAACAAGCAGAGGTATACCTTTAAGAATTCACCTACCTTAAACAGAAGTAGAAAGACATAGCAACTTCCTACCATAGACATAAGCAAATCTACCTAATGTTTGTTTAAGACTTCCAGTAACTGCGGGAGGTTTGCTTTTCGTTGTTGGGTTTTTTTAACTTTAACTGTAACACAGGATCTCAATTGCACTGCTGTGCATTACAGCTGACGTATCTGTGTTTCTCAAGTCAGATGTTATTTTACTGGTTTTTGTTGTTACCTCCAGGAGATGACATCACAGTGTATGGAGTGGTAATGCAGAGGTGGAAACCTTTCCGTGAGGATGTGCGCTGTGACTTGGAGCTTGTTTTGAAAGCCAACTATGTTAAAGTAAACAATGAGCAGCTAGCAGGTGTTGTAATTGATGAAGAAGTCCGCAAGGAATTTGAAGACTTCTGGGAAAAGCATAGGAATGATCCCTTAGCAGGTTAGTAGTTGAAAGCTAAGTAGGACACATGTTCAGATATAGATGAAATCAGGAGTGAAAATACAGCAACTGAACACATTTTTCCACCACTGTCCTATCCCACCATCTATTCCTCCAAAAATACATTTTTTCAGTACAGGAATATGAAATTTTTACTGTAGTAAAAAAAAATATAAGTACCAAACACACTGCATTGATCTTCCTTCTTCTGAGCTTTCTTGTCAAGTGTTTTGTGGAACATTTGTAAAGCAGAAATGAGAAATAATGTAAGTATAGGGGAAAAAATAAAAGTGTTTCATTATCAAGAAAGAAAAGCATACCTCTTAGCTGAAGTAGTGTGGAACAGATCTGCTTTTAGTCAGCATAGCTGTTGGCTGGGGTGAGAGATCTGACTCACCATCTCTGCACCCCAAATTAAGCTGTGAATCTTTACCACAGACCTTAGCACATCTCATCTCTAGCCTGCTTCTTGGATGCCTAGACCTTTGACTTAGGTGCTGTGGAGCCTCCTACCAAATATGGAGAGAGTGTCCCAATTCACAGTGGCTTTCAAAACAGCCAGAGTATTTAGTACACTGGCTCCTAAACTTACCATGGTCTGCAGTCAACCACCTAGGAATTAGCAGGAGTGCCTCTTCCTGAACCACGAGGAAGCTCAGTGGTCTCTTCAGGATCTCTGTCACTGAACTGTCTCAGGCTAACACTCTGTCTTTTAAAACTCTGAAAAGGGCTTAGTCTTTCTTCTTAAAAGACAATCACAAGGAAAAGCAGAGTCAGATGTTGCTCATGTCAGCTTAAAAATTAGCACGCTCACATAAGAAATCAGAGATCTTGTCAGTGGCAAAGATTTTTTTCAAGAACTGCATTTACTGGAAAGCAATTAAATTTCTAGCCTCCTGCTGTTTGGAATGACAACTTTCTTATCACCCTCATTAGAACAGTTTAGAAAGTAATTCAGGATCCTCTTTGAAGGTCCCATTTTATCTTTCATTCTCAGGACAATTTTTGGAAGCCTGCAGGGAGCATTGTGGTTTTATGCAATATTAGCCATGCAGAATAAAGAAATCAGTATGAAGTGGCTACAAGAAAATTGAGATGGAAATTAGATGGACCCTCACTGCCCAAGATGTCTGTTTCAGGCCATTTGTCTGAATTTGAGCTGAAATTGGGGGCAGAGATCAAATTTGACTAAGGAGTCTAAGGTATAGGCCATTTAACACATAGGATGTATGTATATTTACTGTTTTTTAAGAGATAATGGCAGCTACTATGGCATTTTATGTCAAGCAGTTTCTGATGCTCTGTATTTGGTGTCCTGAGAAAGTCGACCTTGGCAGGCCTCTGGGAGAACTTACGCACATGACTTTATTTTTTTCTGGATGCTATCTAGGAAGCCGCAGAACTGCTGAGCCTCTCAGCACTGACAAGGCAGATGAATCTGAAGTCAAAGAGAGGCAACTGTGGGGTTAAATCTTGAATTGTGCTATGACTGACCAGAGTTTTTTAAATTTCAGTTTTGGACAAAGACCTCCACGAGAAACATATATACCTCAAGTCATCTATTAGGTGCCTACGTATTTTGCCAGTACCACGTCCTTGCATCTAAATTTAAAACATGAAGTTAAGACTCAAAATTGGTCACTATGTTTTAATTCCCTAGTGGTGGGAGTAATGTATCTCATAAAACCTGCAATCCCTTGTGTACCGTTAGTGTCAGACTCTCAAAGGACAGAATTAATTCTGCTACGCACTTTCCAAGCCAGCGACATTATCACAGCAGATACAAATATTCTGTTGCTGGAAAGAGACGATGATACAGAAAAGAAGAGAGGCCTTTAGCACAGAAGGGTCAAAGGAGAAGGAGGTTCAAGACAACCATGAGAAAATGAGCCATGCTGTGGGCAAAATACTTCAAACAGATGTTTTGTTAGTTTTCTTAAAGGTACAGCACACCAGTTTTCAAGGGGATATTTTCAAGTCTGGAAACTTTTAAATTTTATTCTTCATAGGCCCTGCACTTTTATCTGTGACACAAAAGAATCTGAATGATGACATTTTGTTAGTGCCTTTTCTCATGATATCCAGACCTTACATTCCTTAAATTGCGATAGGATTGGTTTATATGCTTGTGACTGTGGAAGACTTAATTTCTTTATAATGAAGGAAGTTTGGATCAAACAACTGCTTTCAGTCTCATTAAAAAATAAAATAATAATAAAAAAATATCTCTGCCCTGTTCCTCTTGTTCAGGAAGCAGACCCAATTTATTTGTGAGTGTACGTAGAGCTGCAAACATACGACAACTATTTGTCAGCGTACCCAGGACTTTGGGTGTACATAGAAGTCCATGGGAAACCCAAGTTTTACCCTGAGGGCAGCACTGAGTGCCATTTCTTGCTCCTTTTCTAGGGAGGAATGAAATTTTGGCTAGCTTATGCCCTCAAGTATTTGGATTGTATCTGGTGAAGCTGGCTGTAGCCATGGTGCTTGCTGGTGGTGTGCAGAGGACTGATGCTACTGGAACTCGCATCAGAGGTTAGTATTGTTTCTGATAGCACCACATCCTTGCTAACAGTTGTTCCCATCCCTGTCTTCACCCACATCCCTTCCCCCTCCAAAATCAAACCAGTAAGGTTTCAGAAGCATAATCGCCCCATTTTCTTGAGTGAGAGCAATTTTTGATTAATGCCAAGTATTATTCCAGAATCGTAGACAAATAAAGTGGGTGTCTAGACTTCCTCTTCTTATTTCAATTTTCCCCAAATAAAACCCAGTAAAAGCAGGCATTCAAGATTCCATTAGGTAGAATATTAAAGGCAGTCGGTTTAGATAAAACATAAAGTCACTTTTTATTGTATAAGTGACATTTTGAAATGATTTCTAGTAGAATATTCCCAGCAGTATTTGGTATCAAAGGATGGAATATTAATGTGTCCTTAATGTGGATCACTGTAGTATGTCGAAATAAAAAAATCAAAGGATTCGTTTTAGTTCCAAATGCCAGACTTTTCCATCTGTGATTGTCAGCACTTCTCACTTAGTTCTGTTACTGTAAGTTATCTGCCTGCTGATTCTCCTTCTGTTGTTATTAGATGGCAAATACACCATGTGCCAGGTGGCACGCAGGTCATAATCTATGTAGGTCATGATAATTCTGAAATAGTATGTCTGTATATACAAATACAGGATTTTCTTAATGCTCCAGCAGCTAAATAAAGTTACAGACTTTATACTTAAATTGAAGTTGTATTAATATTTTGTAGAAGACAATGAAATAATTTTAGCACACTTCAATAACACCATAGTAGCCAGTTTTTGAAATTACTAAGTTGCGTAACTGTTGGCAACATAACAGAATTAATTAAGAAAAAACACCTGCTGATTTTATTAGTCCTTGTTGCAATAATTTAAGTAACTGAATAGTGGAATAACTAAACCCTGGTATCCTTTTGTTTCATGTTCAAGAGTGAGCTGACTTTGAGAAATGAGTGTTCTAAAATGTAAGAACTCACATTACAGGAAGTATGTCCAATACCTGCTAATACTTTTAAAATATTTCATTGTAACTATTTGGTTTGGGTGCAAGCAATATGGCCAGATGCTTTTACTAAATAATATAATTATCACACCCAATAAATAGTGCAGTCTTAAACAGAATTACAAGTTGTATATGTAATGCTAGATGTTAGGTGAATAATGAGAAGTATGATTTAATTCTGAGCATTTTGTTTATACCTTTCTCTGTATATGAACCGTGTACTCCTACGTCAACATTTTCCCCTAAGGTGAATCGCATCTTTTGTTGGTTGGGGACCCAGGCACGGGGAAATCTCAGTTTCTCAAGTATGCAGTAAAGATTATGCCGCGCTCGGTGCTTACTGCGGGAATTGGATCTACAAGTGCAGGTATGGGCTTCTTCAGCTACAACACTTTACTTTTTTCACTCAACTGTGATTCTATAGAGACCTTCTACGTATATGAACATATGTACTCAGGTTGTATGAGCACAGCTGAAGCAAAGAGCTGCTGTGGAGGCACATGAGGCTTGACATGACTCTGCAGAAGGGCAGTCCTGCCCCTTCTTCTCTATCAGTGGAGCACTGTGATGAGCGTCTAACAGGGAACCTTACAAGCCTCGTCCAGAGGCACCTCTCACTGCTTTGCTGTATTTTTAGCATTCTTCCCAGCTATGACAAATGTGACATCTTTCCAGAGCTCACGCTGGGTGGTGGGTTAGCATAATTTGGTTTCTCCTGTATAGGTACTCTCCTCTTTTCTGTTCTTTTATATGTTCTGGCTGGGTGCCAGTTTGATTTCTGCCTGTTTTCTGGAAATTCACCCCTGTGCTGAGGAATTATTTCTGACTCACAAAGATGGCTTCAAGATGGTTTCAGAGAGCAAGACTTTTTTTGCTGTTGTTAAATTTAGGTGTGTCCCAGCTGGCTCTGAATGCCAGGTATCTTTAAAAACTCTTCTGGGGACAATGTGCAGGGTCAGATTACCTCTGCACATTAACTTTAGTCTAGTAAATGACTATATTACTAGTACATTCAAAATAACGAAATAACTAGGGACAAACACCAGTGTCTCAGCTACCTTATGTAACTTGAAGGTTTCTCAGATAGTGCTGCTTTTCATTTTATGTCTGGGAAATAGCATTATTTATACATGGGAAAACAAGATAAATCTTTCTCAGTTCCGTAGCCGTGTGTACACATGTATATAGGGTCTTTGTAGCTGTGGAAGTGGAACATGATGTTGAACATACACACCCTTGTGTGCAAGGAACTTGTTATGGAACACATACATCTCCGGTTTTCCATTCAAACTGTTGACAAATAGGTCTGGAGAGAAGCCAGGGAGAACATCGTGGCTCAGCCTAACCTTCTCTCCACCTTTTGCTCTCTGTTAAGAACTGAGAACAGGCTGAATAATTTAAGTTTTGCTAGGGGACTGACAGTGACCTGGAGTGAAATTTTTGCTATGCCTTTCAATGTGACTTTGCCCACTTTTGTCAGTAGTAGCCTCCCTGTGTCAGCTGCTCTTGGCCTCTGATGTTGCTGTTGCCACATCTCCCTCCCGTGCTTCATTTCCCATATGATCTGGTTTCCAGCTCAGACGTTTCCCTGGAAAGCAATCTTGCTGTTTACAAGCTAACTGTGGCATGTGTGCCGTAGAATCAGCTGTAATGAGGTGTGGAGATAATTTCCTCTTGTGAAAGGATTGTCTTGAGTCCTTAGATCACCTACATTTCACTTAAATATTCCATATTTTAAAAAGCCTGTTGCTCTCGCAGCCCCTCCCCCCTCCAAAAAAACATCGGACAGCGGATGCACCAAATTTCCACCTTAAAATTCTTCAGGACCCTTATCACAAGGGAAACTTGAGTCCCCAGCACGAAATCGTATTAACCCTAGTTTAATTTCAGGGACCGTTTACATGGCTGTGAACTGCTGGACTAAAGTATTAATTTCTTGCCTAGGAGTTTTAGATGTAGTTTACATCATTTTTTTGCCTTGTGTGTGGAAGGAGTGTCTTACTTATGAATATGTTTGTAACTGTACTTAACATTGATTTTGTCAACTTCCTCTTAAATGCAGAAGCTCCAAATGATGAGTTTAGAGAACTATTAAATTGCTTTACTTTCCTTGTCATAATTGCACACTTCAAATTAGCAGTTCCTTCTTTCTCATGAGAGTCCTAAAGCACATTTTTCCCAGACTAAATCCATACTTTATATAAAAAACAGTCCAGATTGCAGTTTATTTGCTGGCTCTGGGATTGCAGTTCACATAGGCCAAAAGACACACCTGAGACTGGGTGAAACCCTGGAGAAGTGCTAAAAGCTGTGTTACATTTGGAGCCCTCTTGTAGAGAAAACTGCCAGTATCTAACCTGCCTGTCATAACATTTTGTGCATTGACATGTGTTGTACCCTTTACCCATCCAGGACTGTTTCAGGATATGAGCTGTTTATCAACAGTAGAATTAGAATTCTGTTTCCAGAACTGTCTACCATACCAGTTTTCCCTGGTTTTCTGTACAAGTGTTTATTGGTACTAGGACAGTGTATTAGGTCATTAACATTCTCCTTGTGCCAAAATTCCCTTTCTTTCCAGCTCTGCCTTAGGTGTCATGTGCTTTGAGATCCACTGTGATCCTTTGGGACCCTGCAGTGTCATATGCCCACTGCAGCCCATTACTCAGTCCCATCTGGACCTAACTGGAATTGCCTCACAGAATTTCAGAAAACTGACCTAACTCCACAGCTTGGTTTGCTGTTGGGCGTCTGCTCTTTCAGTCAGGCTCCTGCCGCCCCCAACACTTTTTAAATGAAGTCTGTGCTTCATCAGATGTATTTTGCCTGATTCAGAATGCAGAACTCATGCTAACTACTTCCTTGTTCTAATGGATCGATACGGAAGACCTTAATCTTTCTTATCTACCCAACAGGCTCAAGTTGCCTGCTTGCTGCAAACAGCCCTTACAAATGACCAATAATCTGTTTTGGAAAAAAGTGAACTTTACCTCCACTCTCTGGATAACGTTTCAGAGTTTACTTGTTTTGTTAGATCACCTTTCTTGCGAACAATTAGTAGAAATTTTGTTGAGAGTTCTCTGCAAGTTTAGGGTTTCTGTGAAGAACTGGGGTTCGTTCCCCCAGTTTGTTCCCCCCTCTTTAATGGAAGTTGGCAGCCAGAAGACCAGCCTGCATTGAGCAACTCGACGGCAAACATTTATTTGACCAGTATAGGACTTAGTGATTTGTAAATAAAAGATGGGGGAACAATCTGTCCCACTGCCTGGTTCTGTTCACACAGTGTTTGGTTTTTTTAAAGACCTGGTTCATTCTCCCCAACTAGCCTCTCATCTGAGAATCACAGGGAGTCATTCAGGTATCTTTCATTTTTAGAAATTGATATGCAGATTTCCAGAAAGAGACTTTGAGAGGTTTACCAAAACCTCTCTCTGGGTGCCCACCTTACCCCTGAGTTTAACCAACTGCTCTGCAGTACCCATAGCCATAGTGCTCTTGTGCATATTTGGACAAGATAATCACCAATAAGAAAATATTTTGCTTACCCCTGGAGCCTGAGATCTGCAGCAGTCAACTGAGTGGTATGTCCAACTCCATAGGGACAGGGACCAACACATACCTGCTCCTGGTGGGTCTGGAGCTCGTGGACATCCAGGCAAGAGTCATGCTGATTCTTCCTGGTGCACATTTGGCTGTTCACAGTTCTGCAGTTCTGTTTGGTGTTGTGTCCCTCCACAGATGGACTGCTTAAAGAATTTTGTGAACTGTATTTAGAACAGCTTGTCTAAAAATCTGGGAGAATATCAACCATTTCTCCAGCTCTCCAGTTGTGTATATATATGCCTTCCTGAAGTGAAGTAAAATGCAGCCTTCTGGCCTCTCCTTTTACAGCCTCTGCAGACATACCAACAGCTGTTTTCTACTAGGGTTTTTTTTTCATCGAAGGCAACTAACTCAAGGGGAAAACACCATTTTTCTTTTTCATTCTAAGCCTCTCCCTGCTAGGCAGGCTTCAGGTGCTAACAGTTATCTCTCTTCTGAGCCATTAGAAACCAATTCAAAGGTTATTAATAAGGTTATTAATAGGGATGCAGCCTTTAGGCCACTCTTCTCAGATCTTAACTTCTACCTCAGGATTCTTCATTGTTTCCTAAATAGTCATAATTGTACAGGAACTTGAAGTATTTTCTATCACCATGTACCTTGAACATATGTTCCTGAAAGCATGACTTCATTGTCTGTTCCTTAAAAAGGCCTTAGGCCTTAAGTCTAGGAAGTCTGCTGGACTTCTTGAAGGAATTAATTTTGAAGTTGTGATCAAACCTCATCAGAGGTTTGCAACATCTGTAACAATGTCTGATCTCCTACAGATCCTTAAATTCCCTTCATTTCCTCTCAATAATGCTGCTCCAAGATGGTTTTGTTCTGAGACAGAGCTTACCTTGACTACCTGCATGCAAAAGATTATTTAGCCAAGTAGATACCCATGTTCAGAAATGTTGGTCTGTTCATACATCTTATCTGAAGACCTGTAGTTAGGATGGGCAGGAAATACTGCAGGAGCAACATCTTCGTCATATTGACTGCAGGTTTCAGGTCCTACGCATTTCGGGCATAACTGATCCAAGCAGGCCTTCATCAGACTTTTTCATCTGCTGTTGATTTCAAGCAGTTGATTTTTTGGATGGATATTATAGGTCTTCAGGCTTCCCTTTACCATACCATAAAGCCCCTGCTTCTACCTAGTTTGTATCAGTGTAGGTCTGGCACACTTTTGTAGTGAGATAGGACAAACTGGAGGACCCCTTTAAGCTGAAAGGTAGGCCTCCTTAGCTCATGGTCCAGCTGTGTTCTGGAGAGAGACCCAAGAACTGCTTAAAAGTTCCTGATACTTCAGCCAGTCCTGAATTGCTGTTAACATGTAGCTGTTGCCTCTTACATCTGGCATAGCCCTTTTGCAGCACACACACCTCCTTCCTCTGATACTCGCATGGCAGGAAAGCCAGCCATGCCTCCTAACCAGCATTACTGAAAAGTTGGAAATGTTGAAGTGTATCCTGCCTCCATCCCTTCCTGAAAGGGCTTTTGCTTTCTAAGTTCCAGATAGAAACCTGGGGTTTGCCTTTAACAAAGCCCCCCTAGTGACTCCACCAGGCTCTTTGTCCTTAGACATTCTTCTTTGCCTAGACCAACCATCAAGCAAAAATCCCTCCGCCTCTCTTCTGTGGCCCAGCTCTCACACCACACACTACAAGACCAGCTCTTAGGAAGCAGAACTGGAAACATGAATACAAATTGGGGGGTCTAGCACAAACAGTCCACCACACACACTGCCAGCCCTTACAGGCAGTTGTCAGTTTTGTTGCATCTTCCCCATGGGCACTGAGCAGAGCCCTCCAGCTGGCCACAACAGGAACAATTAACCCATCATCTCTGGGCCAAACTTCTGTGACTCTCAGAAAAATGAGACTCTGCAGGCTTGCAGAGCACAGTGCCACGGTAAGGGGTAGGGCAGTTGGGTATGTGAAAGATCTCTTGCAGCTGCCCAGACAGAAACCGTAAGGTTTAGTTAACTTTGCTCTTGTTCCATCGCTGGTGAATGAGGATTTGCCAGGAGCATCTGTGCATAGGGTGTTTTGGCTTGTCCTTTTTCTTCCTGCCACCATTTTCAGATGGCAGTGGACAATCTCTATCTAGCTGCAAGTGGCTAGCCTTCAGTCTGAGCTGACTTCCAGTAAATCAGCAGTTGAGGCCCTACAAAGAAAACCATGGACTGCAAAATCATTGGATTTGTGATTTCATCACTCACATCTGAAGAATAGAGTTTGTCTCACCAGCTAGAAACTAAGTTACTGTGGTGACTGCAGCAAAGGTCTGAGGTGCTGCAGTCATGGAAGACTGGTAGTACGGGTTGGCTTTTTCAGTGGAGCTCCTTGGAGACACTGGAGAGGTTAAATTTCACCAGCCTCTATTATGGTGGAGCTGGAGCCTTTTTGCCCCCTTCAGAGTGTTGTAGTAATTCAGATGGAAGGTGATGCATGAATAAATTACCAGACTGTTAGATGAAGGGCCAAGTTTTTTCAAGCTAGACACAAAAAGCTCCACCCATTTTTAATCCATAATATTACCTTGTCTGATCCATTTACTTATTTGTATGTGAATAACCTCTGATAAGCGTTATGACAGTCTCCTAATGGAAATGAGTCTGTCTGTGAGGTAAAAATACAGTGAGATGCATCACCAGTCCTGTCACTAGAGTCTGCAGTACTCCTTTGCATCTTGGTGGTCTCTGCAAGGGGTGGTTCACGGGAAGGTGAACTCATCCTTGACCTTGAAATTACAATGCTCTGCTGTCTACCTCCTGCACACAGCCCTACTGCTTCCAGACCTTCAGAGATCAGGGACAGACAAGTCGACAAGTCTTTACAGTGATGCCTTATATGCCCTGTATCTTTTAATACCACATTGTGCTGTGATGTTGCCCAATGATCACACCTGAAACCTCTGGAGTACTGGAATTTGGTTTTGCAAATTCCATGTCCCTGGAAAGTGATTTTGCCAGGAAATGTGATATTTGGAAGACAAGTGTGTATGGACTGCTAAGATCTGGACAAAGTTGTAAAAGACCTGAGAAGCATTCCAGTCTCTCAAAAAGCATAGAAAGACCATTTCTCTTGCAAAGATCACAAGATGCTCTCATGAGGTATAGTTTTCTTCTCCAGTTTTCATCAAGCACAGTAGGGTTATTCTTTTTCCTGTAGTTGGTAGGTCAGCTCTATCTAGGCCGTGTTAGTGTAGTGGTGCCAAATTCTACAGCAGCATCACGCAATCCAGGCTAGCTTGAAGTTTGTTGCACCCAAGTTCACGTGTGCAGTTGACTTTTTTCCTGTTAAACAGAACAATAGATCTTCACTTTCTCATTTCTCTAAATTAATTGGTGTGCTGAGTGACGTAGTTTTGCTGACTGTATTTTGTAGTTGATTCTGCAATAGCGCCAATACAGATTGCTTCCATCGCTTGGTGGAGTATGTTTCTTAAGAAGCCTTCAGGCTACTTATGGATGGATTCTGGTTACAGCTTGTACTTGACACTTTCATTTGAATCTTCAATAGATGCAAGGGTTTGAAATACTACTACAGTAACCTTAGCTCAAGGCAGACTTCACTAGCCTGCCAAGCTTTCAGCAGATGACTACGTTATTTACATGCTTACATTTAAGAGATTTCTTAAATAGATTTATAAATAGAATAACATGCATGAAAAATCTCAAAATGTCACTGTAGACCTTAAAGTTGCAATACAACTGAAAATTGAAAGATCCTCCTTAAACATTCACATAATTTCAGCCCTCAAGTGAAGCAGCTGCTGCCTTGGGGGACCAGTTATTTGTGTTAAGTAATACAGGTATTAGACTGTTGATATTTTCAAATTGCTAATCATTTTAAACAATTACAGAGATTTTTAAGGGCACACATTAGAATTAAGAGTTCTAAATATTAATGGATTTCATTAATTCATTCAGCTACCCTATGTACTGCTGAGTTTCCATACAGGAAAGAAACATGTCCATGTACATTCAGATCATGTCTCTCTTTTCTGATTTACAACATGTACATGTTAGAAATCAAGACAATTTCACTAATGATGTGGAAAGACAGAAGTGCTAACTACTTGTGACATCTTCATCCCTGTTAGAGAATGCAGAAGCAGAAGAGCAAGCATTCTATTTTTATTCAGAGCTATACTGTCAGTCGTCATGAAATCTACCTTTATTTAAGGGCCTGGAACCTACACCATTTCACAGTTTGGGCAGTTACCAGCAACTATCAGAACTATATTCCTGTAATCTGACGTGACACATTAAGTTTTAAATGCACATATAGTCACAGTAAATGTATAGGTCTAATGAGGATTGGAAGGAATAACTAAATGGTTAGTGTCATAATAATGTCTTAAGTCTTTACAATTTACTGCTTAGGTCTTTTTATCTTCAAGGATGCTTCAGGTAATAGGGATATGTCAGTGCAAAAGCTTCAGGGCAAACTGTGTATTCTTGAGTGTGTCACACCTGTCACAACAGGGTTTGACTCTTCGTTTATACCAGCGCATAGGATTGCCTTAAAGCATAGAGAGAAGCCAGCAAAGTTTCAAATTCTAGACATTTCAAAAAAACCTAAAAGCATCTGAACACCTTATTACTAGTCAAAAATAGTGCAAGAATAAAGTGTACCTGAAACAAACGTACCAACCAGCAGCTGTACATAATAATCTTGCAGAAGAGCATTTTTTGGCTACTCATGCTATTTTGATGCTTCAGTTTCCTAGTACTCACTTGAATCCTTCCAACCAATTGTTGTGCTATTAGAGTAGCTGGAAAAGGTGGGTTTTTTCTTGAGATACCCATCCAAATCCACATGAAACACTGTCCTTAACAAACCACTGTTTGACTAAACAGCAGCAGTAGGAGCTAAAAAGAAGGCCTAAAATCCAAGATAGCAGATGGTAAATCTCAAATTGCATGCTTTAAGTAACAAGTATGCGCTTTGAAAGGAAAAGGAGCTTGCACCTAAAATTATACTGTGCTGTCTGCTTTCACAGCAAGAGGACATTTTTGGACTTTTTTTTTATAAGAGAGACTTTTTTCTTTGCACTTCATCTAATGACAGTTTTGTTCTTAAGCTGCTATTAAAGGGCACTTTATATTTGGCAATCTGGCTATCAGAGACAAGGACATGGCATTATTCCTTCATTTTGCCTGAAAAGTTTTAACTTTCAGTTTTTTTAGCTTTTAATAGTGCTTACAAAGTAAAGGGGGAGGGGAGAGCATCTGTATACTTTAATCAGGTTTGGTTTAAACCACATAGAATAACACATTAGAGAAAAAAGGCAATTACTTAAAAATAGTTGTATTTATATTCCACAATTTGCTCAAATACTGTTTGGTTTTGGTTTTTTTATAAACTTTCTACAGGATGTGTTAAAACAAGTTCTTCACATTGCTTGTCAACTATGTACTTATGGAATTTGAGGGAAATAGTTCTGGTTGTTTTTACAGTTTAACACATGTACAGTACCAAAGTGATGGTGGTTAGTCACATGCAGTCCATATGAGATTCTAACATAACATTTAATGAATTTTCTGATGTTGACCACCCCTTTGATGCTGAAGGTAATGCATCTGTAGAAAGCAGCGACTGTAGATTTGGGTTACTGCTCTCTGCATCTTCCAGTTTTTCAGTGTTGTCCTCCCAATTAATGTGGAATCTCGTGACTCTGGGATTAGATGCCAAAATATTCCTTTGAAGCTGGGAGAGAAAAAAAATACATGGATTATGTAACATGTACATCTCCATCTGGAGTTCAGGTGCATACAGATTTTTCCTTTTACTCCCCATAGCCTTGTATGTGTAAAACAATGTTTAAAAAGGTAATTCATACAACGTGAATCTATAGCTACTATCTATGGATCAGAAACATGCTTACAGAAACACACCACTCTTTCATTTACTGTAATATCCTACTCAGCAAAAATAACTGCTTTCTTGAGAGGATATTTTTAACTGTTATGTCAGTTCAAGGCTCAACAAGAGCTCTGCAAGTAAAGTACAAGTGCTTATTATTTTAGCCAAATTTTAGTAACGCAAATGACTACCCCCACAAAGATTTTGCCAAGCACAGTACTTCATAAAATTTTGCATCACATTTACGGTGATTGCAGTAATTGCATCAATTCCAATCTATCCTTAAATTCAATTACCATACTTTAGATTATTTCACTAACTGAATTTTGCCTATCAAAGTTCTAAAGTAAAAACAGTGCTTAGATTTGGAAGATACTCTGTCAGTGGACATGGGTAGATGTTAGTCATTAATTTTATTCCCATGACCAGCCTTCATTTTCCTTTGAAAATACGTTGCACTTGTGTATGTATGCAGCAAAAAAGAAAATGCTCACTTTCTCCTCATCTTCCACCAGTTTCAAGATTGTGAATAGTAAAGTGGAGGATGGCAACTTACTGCCATTGACCACTTATTATAAAAGTTAAGACTGAGCACAGGAGAAGTTTGCTTTGGTAGTCATGCTGATTTTATTTACCAAAGAAGCGCACTCTCATTAAATACTCCCCAACCCCTTATGCAATCTAACAAGGCCATTTCTTTTTTGTGAACCTAGTAGGGTCTATTACCCATCAATTAATTTAATAACCTTCTACTTTGTATGTTTAAATTTTGTCCCAAAGTCACATTAAGGACTTTTTATACAAACACATGATAGCTTTTGCTGTTCTTTTTCGTGGAAGCAGAGCTAGCTTTTTATATAAGTGAATTAAGACAAGTAGTTCTAGGCATTTCTAAATTCAAGTGTTTAAAGGAAGTCAACGCTCTGGCATTCACACTCAAAATACCAAGTTAGGATATGATTTAAGTGAAAGAAAAAACAAACAAAGATTAGAAGTTTAAGAATCAAAATTAACTGTAATTTTGAATTTTCAGAACACTGAGCATCTGACCCGTGAAAATTAAGTTAAGCACAGAAAATCATTAGCAACTTTTAAAAACCAATTTATGTACCAATTCAGTTTAGTTGCATGTGAATAATCAGTTTCAGGGGCTGATGGCAATCATCTCTATACTAGTCACTACAGTACCTGCATTATCCCATTCATTTCTTTATATAGCTAGTTCAATAATTCATGCAAACTTGAGAAACAACCTTTTCACCATCACACAACTTTGGAACGCAAGCATGTACACATGTACATCAGCTTTCATAAAGAGAAAGCCCACCTCCACAAAATCTTCCCTGAAAACAAACTCAGATGCTCTGCAGAACCTTGTTGGTTTGTACAAGAGTCTGCCTGGGTAGAGTATTTCACAGGATTCGGACTAGTTTTTGACATTTAATTGAGCCTTCTCTTCAAAGTATTAGGTTCCAAATAATTCTATTTCACATCATCTTTTAAATCTAGTCCTGGATTAAATTTTTACCATGAAGGATATACATTTTTTAAACTTCATCTGTATACTTCCCTGGTCAAGTTGTCCATTGATTGGGTTATCATCCAACCTGCTCTTACCAGGTTACCCATCTTCTCATTTTATACACAACTTGTTCTTCACTTTGTTACTGTTTTGCAGAAACGGCTGGACGACAACTTGTGTTAAATTAATATATAAAACTTAGTTCCAGGTTGACTGTCCTAGAAAAAAAAAAAATTCTCTTCTCCAGAACAGAGCCACCTTGTCAACAGTGGTGCAGGTTGAGGGAACCCAAAGGTTTATTTCACACAGTCAGAAGTCCAGTCAAGGCTTCAAGCTGGTAAAAACAAGTTGCAGGTTTCTCAAATATTCTCCAAATTTATGGCAACTACATGGCACTTGCAGTTTGTCCCACCAAGTCTTTTCCATTACTTGATGTCCCCTTCCATGCACTTCATGGAATCACTTGGGGTTTGGTCTTGTTCCTTAAAAACCTTTCTGTAGGCTTACCTTTGATACATGACTAGAACAAAACATGCCTTACCTTAGAAAAATCTGGCTTTACTGGTGGATTCTCTCTCAGTTCTGTCTCGGTATATTCATTGTTTACATAGTAGCCAACTCTAATAAACTCCTGACCTCGATAGGTGCAGGTAATTAGCACAACTGTTACACCTACTGCATCTGCATCTGGAATAAGCCCTGGGTTAGGTGCATCAGCCTGAATGTGAAAGGGAGAGATGGATTAAAAAAAATTGATACCACATGCCTGTCTAGCCAGGGAATCTTTAATATGTCTTAGCAGCCAAGTAGTGACTATTTAAAATTGTTCTCCAAGTTAACCGGAAAAATATACCTGCTTTCACAACAACAGCAAGCCTGGATTTAGGACACTATTCTCTAAAGACAGAATTACTTAGAATACAGTAATTTTATCCAAAACTGCTTTTAAATATATGATCAGCTGAACTGTTGTTCAAGCAAGTGTACTAACATCCCTCCAATTCTACTGTGCCATTGTTGTTCAGCCCATCTTAGTAATTTAGTAGAGAACAAGATTTTTTTTTTGTACCTCTGAGGTTGAATTAGTCTCTATAGCTGTTTTTAAACAAGACTAAACCCCTTAAAAATACAGACTGCAATTTATACTTAATCGGGAACAGCAGAGACAGGCCACAGTGAGGTTTGAGCTGTCCCAAAGATTCCTTTGGGAAAGGAATAAACTTCCTCTCACCTTCTTCCACATGCCTACACTTGTTAAAATGTATGCAGTTAAATGCATCACTGCTCTAAGACATCTGACATTTTCATCCAGGATGCAATCCTAATTAACAGGCAACTCTTACAGTCTTCCTCAACATCCTTACTTACCATGGCTCTGCAGTTACTAATAATCGATAAAATTTGCTTCATAAAATGTGGCTCACACCAGTCCCTTAAAATGTTCCTTAACTACACATTTATTGATAAAATGTGATGCCTCATTCTGCTGGAGGATTTAAAGTAACAGGAACCTAAGCATAAATGAAACTGCTTCATATTTAGAATTTTACATGAAGATCTGAAGCCAAGAACAAACACCTGTGTTGCAAACACAAGTTGGTATTAATTTGTTAGAATGAATCTTGCCTAAGGACAAGTGAGATTAATTCCTGCCGTCCCTCTCATTCCTGCTTTTCTGTAGTATTGATATGCTCCAGCACTGTGGAATTTGGGAGCTAGTGGTCACACTTCTGTTCCTTGCTACTTCAATTCTAAGCCTTCAAACCAGTCTAGCTTTTTACAAGCTGTGGGCACTTTGCAGAAAAATTAGATGAGTCAGACCTCTCAGGTACAAATACACCAGCAGGAGAAGCAACCAGGGAATTAGGTAGAACACAACCTCCTCCAGCCCTGAAGGGAATAGAAAATGACCCAATGGCTTTACAACTCGCACAGGCGAATGGAAAAGCTCACCAAGGAATAGGACACATGTAGAAGCTTGAAGAAATCAGAACTGCCAATACAGATGAAATCACTACTTTAATTCAGTAGTCTTGTTCTAACAGTGCCCAGGACCATTTAAATTCCACAGTGCCAGTTACAGAACAATATATTGCAAAAGGACACCGCTTCATTTAACTCCCCAGGAAACTCAACTCACACCCTAATGCGGTATTTTAGTTCTTACAGGCTTCCGTTTTTATTTTGCATCATGCAATACCCTACGACACAGTTGTGAACCCAAGGAAATACTCTGTCTAGAAAAGGCTTTGAGCACTGTTTAAAACTCTTCTCAAATTTTGAACTTCCTGCCTTAGATGTCAAACCTCTTGGTGGCCTGGGAAGCAAATTATCATACCCAGGTGGAAGAAAAATGAAGAGCTTGGTATGATCAAGTGATAAGTGAGCAGCTTGGTAGGCAAAAATTATTAGCTTTCACATAAAAATGACTGTCTTAATATGCCATTCTTATGCTAGAAGTTACTGATGAATTTTATGAAATCATTCAATGTATATGTTGCCTTGAATTCTCTTGCTTTTCCACATGATACATTTATTCACATAGCTATTGCTGCAGAGTAGGTAGCTGAGGTCATAGCCCCACTTAAAGAAAGTAAATAATTTATGTGCTTATATTCTCAAAAAAGTTCCTGTGAATTTATTGCACACGCCCAAGTGCACAGAGAGAATCAGGTTTCACTACTTAAATCTTGGTATTTAGAACCAAACAGGCCAAGTTGTGGGCCTTTAAAATTGAAACCTTTTTAAAGTGTTAAAAACCCCGACTTATTGTGTAAGTCTGAAAAGCACAATAGCTCTCCATCTTTATGTAAGGCTCACTTCCCAACCTGACACAGCTTCTTTTCAAAGGTAGTTTTATCATCCTTAGTATTTTATCTGTGTGGAACTCCATTTTACTTGCTGTTTCAGCCATTTTCCTATTTAGAAAAATCTACAGCATATTATTAGCTGAAAATTTTATACACCTGTGCAAAGGTCCTTTCCTTGTGCTGTCCCTAGTGAACACAATCTCCTTCCTTTACATTCTATGCCTCCTGCAGTTTTGTGCGGTGCCCCATTCTGGCCTTCCCCTGTTAGTTCTGTCTCCCAGGCTCCTCCGTTTGGTGAACAGAGCGGCTTCACTCAGCAGCAGAGACTTAGCGCAGCACTTCAGGTTTTGGTGGCCTCCTGGGTGCACATTAGCCAAGTCCTACCCTCACCTGAAATCCACTGCTTTTGAAGCCTAATATACTTAGACCAACAGTACTTCCATTAGAAGAAATAGAAGGGATACTTTACTATAACATAGGAGTAGTACTGACTCTTACAGGACCTATTCCCATCTAAGCAAAATGTCTACATATCTACTCCTCATTTAGCTGTAGTGTCAATTATAGCCAGGATACAGTCAATGACTCCATCCTACAGAAACTGCAAGACCAGTAAATTTAATTCTCAGGGCCTTCCTAATCATGCAGCTAAAACATGCCTTTAGGCACCTGCCTCCTGCTCCCCATCACTATCAACAATAAGTCTTCCTAACTTCATTGAGAACAGCTCATCTTTTCCATTAGAAATGTAAACGCCAGCTGATTTCTCTGGATGTGGTGCTACAAGGTAGCCCCTTTGAGGGCAATAGAGGATCATCCATTTCTGACCAATTAATGCCATAAGCTGTAATAGCCTGATAATGGAAGAACTGTTAATAAATGATGTATTTGTTACATATCTGCTTTATTTGTAGTGTGGAAAAATTAGGCCCAGCTCCAAAACTAAACAGAAGTGTTTCAAGGCAGATTTGCACGTATGTGGTCAATAAATACAACCTCCACCCTAATCCTATTCCTTTAGCCTGTCCCATAAGGAAAAAAAAGCAGCTTCCTGGAACTTACAGGATTACGCAAGATGCCTTACAAATGTTGATATTATATTAAAACAGTTACAGTAACTGTGAGCAATAAGAAAGTGTATTAATGAGCACTTTTTTTAATGCTCATACTCCCACATGCAATTGCCATTAAATAATTACGTGACTTTCTAGTATTTGCAAAAATAGCATGGATCTTAGACGGTAAGCTGTACTCCGTTTCAGTCTGATTTTTCTGCTTATGGATGTTCTTCTCAGTTTACAAGACAAATACTAGTATTTGATAGAGGAAAAAAAATGAGCTAAATCATAGGTTTGATTTTTTAAAAACTAGCCCCCCAAAAACCTTCCATAAGAATTCAGGCAAGCCTGCTTTCATTTTTTTTTCCCCTCTCTGTCACTGACTTAAGATGGAAACCAGTATAAGCTAGTAAGCCATCTTAGTGCTGCTCTTTCCCTGGTTTCCCTCCCTTCATTATTCCTTCTTAGCAACTTCTGACTTTAACAGCAGTATTTTATAGGACGGTCACATTTGGACAGTCTTAATCGACACACTTGTGTCCCAAATGCCTGCTATCTACCACTGAAATGCTGTCTTATTTTACAAAGTGTTACATTTTGTTGTGATTTAGCATGCTTAGCCAAGCACCATGGTTTAACATTTATCCTGCCAAATAAGAAATAAACTCTTGGCTGTTCTGGCAGAGTTTTCCAATGAATTTGTTGGCCTGATCTTCTGAAGATGTCGTCTACATTAAGCTAGTGCTCCTGATTGTTTGCAACTACCACCAACAGCAGTAGCGTTAAGCCTGATGGGCGAGTGTAAAGCAGGTAACTGGCACTTGATTACCAAGTGAGCTAGAATGTATTAATAAACCACACTGATCAAAATTCAGTAGCTACAGGAATAGGGCTTGTACCACTATCTCTAGTTATTGATACCCCAAGTGAAAATACTACCATGCAAATATCAGGGGCAAGAAATACCAGCTCACAGATTTTTAAAGGACAGTGTATCATACCTGAAGAGCTGACTGAAATATTTTTCTATCTTACCATTATTTTTCAAGTGCCTCTTAAGTTTGTTACAGTCATCTGTATCAAATTAACAAAACCCTCTTAGAAACAGTGAAATCAGACTTACCTGAAATACAAACATGTGTCTGCCTGCAGGAACAGGTCCTACTAAAACAGAGTCCAACACCTGGTCATACTCTTCACTTTCAGCTGAACCCACATAAATTATTTTCCATTCCAAATCTACAGCAAAACAAAAATAAATAAGTATTTATTATTACAGTTAAGGGTCTTCCAGTCTTGCTTATCTACAGTTTTGTGTAGTCTAAAATTGCTGCTTTGGCTATGGGCCTAACATAACAAGGTCCTGTCTTCACTGAGGAAATTTATTGATGCCTGCCGCAGTCCTCATGAACCAGACCATGCCACTTGATACCACAGGAATCCTTCTCTATTTCCATAGTCAGGTTAATTTTCAAATTTTATACAGAAGACAGGGCAGGCATCTTGGCAGGATCTGTGTTCGGCATTTTCTCAAAAGTCTGTTGGAATGGCCAAGCACAGGGATGACGCTTATATAGGCCGATAACACACTGCATGCCTTGAATCCTGACTTGCCTCCCCAAGAATTTCCCACCTTCCACCCATATACCTCACAGCTTCAGTCATGCAGATCTTGGGGGGTAGTTAATTGAATAAGGAAACCCACTGTGTAAGCACCAGGCACCCTAACTGTATGCCCCCATTCCTTCACATCTAACTTGTGTAACCTAAGAAGTATGTAAAATTGTGATGGAGTGATTTGATCATATTCTCATCAGAGATACTGGTGCTTGGATTTTACTTACATCCTGAAATGGAATTACAGGGGAAAAAAGAAATTAAGTTTAGCATTTTGTTTCTTAAAAAGATGCACAAAAATAAAACATTTCTTACAATTCCATTTTTTCTGAAACACCCCTTCCACCACAGGTGTTTGAAAGTGCAAATTAGCACACATTAACTCTTCCTAGGCCAGCTTTCCACTTTCACTTTTAGAATGAAAACTACACGCATAAATACACATATGGAACTAATCTTAAAAGACAGATTTTTGGGGGTTTTTAAAACAAGAGGAAAAAAAGATGACCATCATGGAAAACTATGACTAACACTTCTAAATGAAACTGTCGCTTTAAAACTGTACCTTAAAAGCTCACATGGGTTCCCCCCCTCCCCTTATGAACAATGCCCTGATTGTCTATGCAGGGGCACAAACCTGAACCCTGTTACATTTACTTTATTACTCTGCTCTGCAAAATCAAAAGGTCTGCATTACAGTTTCTTGATGCAGGAATGGAACTTTAGCATAGCACTTTAACAGAACTTGGCTGCTTTAGGACTGCAGTTCTTTCCTCATTAATTCTTCTTGCTTACCAATACAGGTTGGGACTTTAAGTGACATAAGTAACAGGGCTTGGAAAGGGATTTTACTCTTCTGTACAGGACAACACAATTGGCCAGGTACTGCGTCAGAGGTTTTATTTACCTTTTAAGCATGATGTACTAGGTACTGTGAGTACTGTAGGCAATTAAGACAACTAAGGACCTGTTTTGTCAGCATTTAGGTCACTACTTACAAGAAGTGAGGACTTTTAGGCCAAACTGCTTATGATTATCACACCATCCTGTATGATTATGCTAGGCGAACAGTACAAAGTTCACTGTAAAGCAGTCATTTAGTGCTAAAAAATGGACTTAAAAAAAAATTGTTTTAAGTTTAATAGGTTGGTTCAAGTGGTGCTTGGGTATCTTGGTACAGAATAACTTTAAAAAAAAAAAAAGGGCTGGAGTTCATGCATTTAATTTTAAGATTAGTGGTACACAGGACTGACCGAAAGCAGCACTGTAAACAGACATATTAGCACGTGAAAGCTAAGGCAGTAACAGCAAAATTTTTCATCAAGTTTTGAAAGGCTATGTTTAATCTTGTTTTTAAATGTGCAAGATAGCAGTGGTCATCCTGACTTTATCCTGTGTCTAACCTGCATTTAGGTGGGGGAAGGGAACTGAGAATTTTGCATTAGACGGTCTATAATTCTTCTCATCCCGCTTGTCCAGGATTAACTTTAACGTAAATCCTGAGAGTGAGGAGCACAGCACGTCACGTACAGCTGTACACAGCTGGAGGGAAAGGTGAAATACCTTGTGCCAAGTTTCTGCGACGGGCACTGCCACCTGCCATAGCAGTTGCCATCGAGAGGTCTGATGCTGTACCTCAGAAAAGGCCAGACTGACTGGAGAGATCCAGCCAGCGACCTGGAGGTGGGCTGGGAGCACACCCTGCTACGGGCAGCTCCAAGTAACGCGTGGGGCAGTTGTAAGAGGGCAGGAGCCCAGCGGCAGAGGCCTAGCGGCGAGGCTTCCCCTGAGGGTCCCGCCAGCGGGACGGTCCCTCCCACGGCGGTGGTGCGGAGCAAGCCGGGCCGCCCGCGCTGTCACCGGGCCCGCACAAGTAACGACCGTTAAGGAAGCGTGCAGGGCGAGGCAAGGTTAACCGCAGCGCCCGCCGGGCGTTATCACCCGCACACGCCGGCTTTCCCTTCGCCTTCCCTCGCCCCTCGGGCCGCCGGGGCGCCCCNCCCCCGGAGGGCCCCGCCAGCGGGACGGTCCCTCCCACGGCGGTGGTGCGGAGCAAGCCGGGCCGCCCGCGCTGTCACCGGGCCCGCACAAGTAACGACCGTTAAGGAAGCGTGCAGGGCGAGGCAAGGTTAACCGCAGCGCCCGCCGGGCGTTATCACCCGCACACGCCGGCTTTCCCTTCGCCTTCCCTCGCCCCTCGGGCCGCCGGGGCGCCCCGGCGAGCAGGTGGCGCCGGCCTC
>VZZY01021079.1:577255-603975 GCA_013400335.1 Eurystomus gularis | reverse complement strand
CTCGCCCGTGGCGCCGCGCCATGTGCCGCGGGGGGCGGCTCAGGCTTTCTTCTTCTTCTTTTTTTTTTTTCTCCCCTTTTTCTGAGGCCAGAGGCGGTCGGGGTGATGCAGGGCGCCGGGTGCCAGCCGGGTCTCGGATGCCCGGGCCAGCCCCGCTCGGGGTATTTGGCTCGCAAGAGCCCGACCCTGCCGAGGAGCCGTGCTGCCCCCTGGCCAGCCCCACGGCCCCGACCTCTCCGTTAAGGGCTGTGTGCATGGAGATGATGTAACGGGGAGCCCAGNTTTTTTTTTTTCTCCCCTTTTTCTGAGGCCAGAGGCGGTCGGGGTGATGCAGGGCGCCGGGTGCCAGCCGGGTCTCGGATGCCCGGGCCAGCCCCGCTCGGGGTATTTGGCTCGCAAGAGCCCGACCCTGCCGAGGAGCCGTGCTGCCCCCTGGCCAGCCCCACGGCCCCGACCTCTCCGTTAAGGGCTGTGTGCATGGAGATGATGTAACGGGGAGCCCAGTGGGCGCTCCCCGAATGAAGGGTGGTTTGCTGGTGGGATGCTGGGTGCCCTGTGTGTGGACAGGGTGTCCGCACAGGCCTCAGTTCTGCCAGGCATCCACCTGGCTGCTGCTAGAGAGGCCACCCACGGAGGGGCATGTGGAGGGATGGAGCCTGTCTTTTACACAGCTGCGCTGTCAAGAAGCTGCCCCAGCCCTGCATTTGTAAAGGGGGCCTTAGGTGACATAACAGGCTGTGGAACGATGTGTATCCCTGTGCAGCAGCAGCAGGAAGCCCAGAGAGGAGGCCATCTTGTGCAGCTGCAAGAGGCCTGTAGGGGAGGCCATCTTGTGCAGCAGCAGGAGGACCGTAGAGGAGGCCATCTTGTGGCTGCCACACACAAGGGATGGGGAGGAGTGACAGCACTGTAGCACTGGTTAAGGTGCTCAGGGCTTGGGAGGTGTGAGTTGCGTACCCTGACTGCAAGAGGAGATTCTGTGTGGAAATAATACTCATCCAGGTTCCAGTAATGTCTGCAGGTTGCCCTTGAATGCAGTGAAATTATGCACAGCCAGAAGGTATGTGGGAGCCATCTTCCCACCTGCATGGAAAGGCCAAGCCCTGCTGGTGGTAGCAGAATGCTGCCAGATCTGCAGTGGGCGAGAGCGCAGCACTGAGGCACGGAGGCCCTTGGCCTTCAGCAAATCTCCAAGCTTATGCAACATTTGGAAAGTAGATGACACTTTGGTTTGTATTTACAAATAATGTCGTCATCTGATACTTGCCTGATGTGTTGCTTGCTCCTCTTTTGCATAACATTCTTCATATGTCTGACACAAGGCTAGAGGTTATTTTGCTGTTTTATAATTCTGCTATATGATTGACTGCCTTAGTTGTTCAGTCGAAGACCAGGAAACCAGGAAAGACTGGAGACAATGGAGAAGATTCCTCACAAGTGGAAGTACACGTTATACTGTCAGGAAACATAGATTTCCATGTATTTCCATATAACTTTTTCCTGGCTGTTTGGGAAAAAAAATGGGTATTGTGGTGGGCTGTGCAGCAATGAGAAGGCCTCAGCAGCCGCTTTCACCAGAACCAAGGGATTTTGGAGGGGGGAGATCAGGGGGATTCTTGGGCAAGTTTTGCCATAGCATTCCAGAAGATTTTAGGCTGGTTGCAGCTTGTCAGCTACTTAGATATTTTGAGCTGAACACTGGAGTGAAAAAGGAGGGCTAAAGATAGAGAAGAAGTTGAGAAATATGGAATAGAAGGTGTGGAAGGAGCTGCATATCCCTGATAGTGAGTGGCCATTTTCACAGTTGTGCCGTTTCTGACTTGCCACGCTACCAGTGTTGTTTCATGTAGAGTTACTGGGAACCTTTTTTTTTTTTCCTTTTCCCTATTTCATCCTTGGGCATCTTCAGAGTTTCATTTTTGCTTAATGCTTAGAGGAACCCAAAATCTCATGGAGAAATATAATTGCCTTAGTTTAAGGTGACAATTTCTCTCCACTTCCTGGGACCAGGAGTTGAGAGACACTTGAAATAATGGTCTTTTTCCTAAAGTTTGTTTTGCACCTCCAAAATTTTTGTCTGTTTTAGTAGTTGATGGGGAGGAGGAGCTGAATGGGTCCGTTCCATAATTTTGTGATCTTTGCGTTTGCCCTGATTTTCAGTTTGATCTGGCAGATTTAGTCTTTCTACCTTAGTATTTTCTGTTCAATTAACGAAGTCCTAAAACAAGTAACTATCAAACATAGGCAAACCTGCTGAACACTGGTGGGATTTCTTACCGGTAGGCGTAAAGCACGTCACATAGTAGAGGTGTGTAGTGGAGCTAACCTGCTGGTTTGTCTTCTCTCCATGGCACAAGCCAGTGCACAGAGTCCCTTTTTTTTAACTCAAGCACACTCCTACATTTTAAGGAAAAGACTGACTGAAGTAATTGATTCTTTAGGCTTGACAGTGACTGCCGTGAAGGACTTTGGGGAGTGGAACTTGGAAGCTGGAGCATTGGTGCTTGCCGATGGAGGCCTTTGTTGCATTGACGAGTTCAATAGTATCAAAGAACATGACAGGACCAGTATCCATGAAGCAATGGAGCAACAAACCATCAGTGTTGCAAAGGCAGGGTAAGTGGCACGTTAACATATGTGATAAAACAACATAAGATGTTTCTCTTGTACTTAGAAATTGGAGGGAGGAATGTCATGCTGATTAAATAGATCTGTTTTCTTTGTTGTACTTAATAGTTTTGTTCTCAGCAGTGTTCTTAAACCAGATGAGTCAACATTTCAAAGGGCAGTGCGCTGGATCAGAAGTTGCAAGAGATCAGAATGAACAAATGCCCTCTTCACTGTGGAGTTTTCAGTTTACCTCTGTAGGCCAGGGCACTTTCCTAGGAAGACTTGGTGTTCTTGTGTTTTGCTATGAGTGGTCATAATAATCGTATGTGAAATGAGAAACTTTGTGAATTTTTAATTGGAATTTGAAAAACAGGACTTCATTTCTCCAATATCCAATAATGCTGCATGGTAACAAGAGGAGACTAAGAGATTTCCAGGCTGCTGAATTTTATATGTTGGACATGGCATAAATATAAACTCCCACTTACTTAAGTTTCTCCCTTTCTTTTTCAAAGTAATGTGTGTTCAAATCTGCTGTTTCCCTTTACTACTACTTTGAGCTGTCAGTCATGTGCAGCTCTTTTCCAGGCCCAGATAATTTCCTGGATGGTATTGCTGAAATCTCTGCTGCTCAAAAGGCATCACCCTTTCCATGTTTCCTCCTTGTCACCTTCAACTCAGCTCTTGCTCCAATCACATCTTCTCAGCTCTTTTAACTGGTTGTGTCCTTTCTGTATTCTGAGCATCTCCACTGAAGATCTCTTTACCCTCCTTGGCAGACAGTAGACAAGTAATGTTGCTCCCACCTCTGAGGTCACTAGCTGTTGCCAGTAATGCAGCTGGGGACAAATATTTGGAATCAACATGGTCCTATCTACTTAGTAAGGTAGCGACATATTTTAACCAGGTTCCTTTTTGCAGTTGGCTGGGTTTTGTAGACCCCAAAACACCGTTTGCTAACTTGCACGTAGAGCCTCAGCTGCTCACTTTTAAGGACTACATATAGTGAGGATTTTTTTGAGTAGTAAGTTAGCACAGACAGGGGAAACACTTTGTTAATTTAAGGTCTTATATTGGTGCATGGGAAATACGGGTCTTTTTCCCATAGAAGTTTAGTGGTCCTTCCTCTCAGTTACAGAAGAACTTTGGACGTTAGGCAGCAGTTACTCAGGAGCTGACTACAAATAGCTCAGTGACAAACCAAAGTTAGAATACTTCTGCTGCTGCCTTAGCTGAGAAGATTACATTTGGACTACTAAAATAAAAATTCTCTCCCCACATCTAAAAACACATGCCAGGAGAGCACGGTTAAGAGAGGGAAGTGGCTGTCTCCCTGGAAAAACAGTTGACACAGCTGCCATCATTGTTTGGTTGGGTTCATATTCATAACATGTTTACATACAGGAATAAAACATATTACATTTTAATTTGCTTTCTTAAAATGTGAATTAAGCTGAAATAGTAGTTTCCATCATTAAAAAGTGTTTCTGTACTGTATACATCAGCAAAGTAATACTTATTTCTGAAAAGTTATGTTGGTTTTTACTGTTTAAAGACTTAGCTGTATATAGAGATTACTCATGGCAGTATTGCTTAGTTACGTTTGGTGACCTGATCACTGTCTTTCTGTCTAGTTGCTGTTCTCTGACTGAGAAATGCTGTGTATATAGTAAATATTAGTGCAATTATCGTGTACATTGTTTAGCTCTTATGGTCTTTCAAGGTGAGATGTGTTCTTTGTGATGTAAAACCATGATAATTTTTAACACTTTGGAATAATTTCCTCTATCCAATTTAATTTAATTGTAATGTTCATCATACTTTTTTCTAGCTTGGTGTGCAAGCTTAATACAAGGACAACTATCCTGGCAGCAACAAACCCAAAAGGCCATTATGACCCTAATGAGTCCGTCTCTGTCAACATAGCTCTTGGCAGTCCCTTGCTGAGCAGATTTGACCTGGTCTTAGTATTGTTAGATACAAAGAACGAGGAATGGGACCGCATCATTTCATCCTTCATCTTGCAAAATAAAGGTTAGAGTAGTCTTTTAAAATTATAAGGTGGTGGGGCACCTGTGATTTTTTTGTTGTTGTTTTGGTTTGGGGTTTGTGTGTGTGTGTTTTGTTTTGAGGGGTTTTTTTATTTGTTTATTTTCCCCACCTCTCAGTTTAGTTTGTTATTCTTGAGTCTTTCATATTAATCAGAGTTTACATTGTTGCTATGGTAGTTTCCTTCAACATGGATGTTTTTCAAGTAGGAGTAAGACAGAGATCCCTAATTAATTAGTAGGGGTGAGCTGAGAATGTTATACTTTTACTCTATGATCATTTACAAGAGATGTTGGTCCAGACTCCTTAGTAAGTGGATAGATTCCATATTGCACCTTTACAATGCTTGATAATGCAGATCCTACATGCCATGTAGTTACTGAAAACTTCATTCAGACAGAACAAACCTGAGCTGCGTGTGCTGCAGGGCTCTGTTGTGCTGGTTCATCCATCATCATTTTATGCTGCCATCAGTTGCCTGCTCACACAGGCCAATGCTGAACTCAGCAACATCCCCTCAGAAGTCTTCTTTCAGGCAGTCCTGCCATAGGTTCCAGTGGGCCCAGCTCCTCTCCTGCCCACTGTGGTGCCAGCATCACCTGCTGGACACAACGGACAGAGATGGCTCCCTCAGTGGCCCTTCACATGGAAGGACACCACCAAGAGAGCTCAGCAAGATGCAACTAGCCCCAACAGGAAGCTTCTTCAACTGATGGCTCCTGGTTAATATAATCCTGGCCTCACCCACCACCCCAGCCACAACCACCTGGGTGAGGGCAGAGCCACAAACACACAGGTGGGCCAGGTTCTGCCTCTGGAACATGAAGCCAATAGAAAAAAACCAAAACGTTCTGCTAGGTTGTGACTCATTCACAGGTCAGCTCCAACTTGGGGCCCACAACTTAGGCCCCAGCACTTCAGGCTCAAAGAAGGAACAACAGTGTTTCCCACGTGGAGCTCTGTGCTCTGGCATTGGGGAAGACAGCGTGATTTGATTTCAGTCAGCCCCCTCCATCCACTTCAGGAACGTGACTTTGGTCCCTATTAGGGAAGAAGTGGTTAGAGGAAACTTCTTCAGCTAGCTTCCTTCCCTTCCCAAAATGTTTCCCTGCAAAAAATGTTCAGAATATGGCAGGTAGCTCTTGGCTCCTACAGAGTATGGCCAGGGAAGCACATACATTCATAGAATAGTATGTAGCATTTTACATTTTACAGAACACTGGAGCACTTAGCACTGGCTGTACCATCTGGTGGGCAGTCAGTCTGACAGCTCTCTTCAATTTACTGGAGTCTTTACTGTGAATTTTGATAGGGGAGGGATTGGATGGTGTGTAAAATTCCATGCTGGAATTTGACCAAGTCCTTGAGGACTAGTTTGCGGACAACCCAGTATGCCCCAAAAACACAGTGACGTGTGTTTTATAGTTACCTGTTTGACAGGAATTCTTAGGACAAAGAGTGATGTCTGTCGTTACAGAATTACTGACTAGGCAGTTGTAACACAGGTTGTCCAAGCAAGTCAGAAAAGCTCTGGAGCATGGAAAAGATGAAAACCTACTTCTGCCTTATAAAAAGTATACAGCCAAAATTGACTGATGAGAGCAACCTGATCCTTGTACGCTACTATCAAATGCAGCGTCAGAGCGACTGCAGAAATGCTGCTCGAACAACCATTCGCTTGTTAGAGAGTTTGATGCGCCTTGCAGAAGGTAAGGCCGTGGCAATTTTATTTTTAGACTAACAATTAGCCTTTATAAAATGAATAGATCAGGAGTATAATTCTAGCCAGTCACCAGAGTAGCAGCTTTTTCATAGAGGTGGGGATAGCTGATGCTTGTATTGCGTTATCTTTCTAAGCTAAAGAAACTTGTGGCTGGAGATTCTAAATGTGGGAAAGGGTGTTACATTTAGATTATCAAAATAGGTTTTAATTTTGCTGTTCCTGCATCTATAATAAAAACTAAAACCACTGGAAAAAATCACATTCAGGAGAAAAATCTCAGAAGTTCTGTGTCTCTATGAAAAGCAATCTCAGGATTTACTTCATTTGAGTCCTGGGTTGCCATCCTATTTGGCCTGAGGAAAGGTGCCAAATATTTTCATCTATCCTAAAATTAATATAACATCAAAAATAGCACATTTTTCTTTGCTTAAGTATCAATAATCAAGTCTGTGTTTTGCAATATGACTTCAATATTTCCAATTCTGAGTTCAAATCGTATTTCCTTTATAAGAATAAAATCAAAGGAAACAGTAGATCTCTGTCTTAGTATGATTTTGTTTTATAAAATAGCATATCAAGTATTGAATTGTAAAGAACATACTGTATGAGATTTTATGAGATTTTAAAAGAATATACTGTATGTTTGTGTAACAATCATGAGTGGTTTTTACGCTTGTATATGGCAGTCAGCAATGGAGTGCTTCCTGCACCAGATGTTTATATTTTGTTCTCCATTTTGGAGGAAAAAATATTTAAGTGAAAGACATTCCTAGTTTTGGGGGATTCTCATGTTATTTTCACGTTCAGTGTTTCTTCCATTCATGGGCATTCTCATGACTGGGGCTTTTAGTAGCACTTTGTTCATTCAAAGCATTACATAGATGGTATTAATTAACCTGCTTTTCTCTTGCTGAATAAGAACTGTGTGTGTTTCCACGGGCAATTAGGAGAGCTTCATGTGGTAAACGATTTGCATTATATCCATTTACAAAAAATTAATTTTGTTTTGCTGAGTTAAGAAAGGGAAGGAAGCAAAAATAAAGCTGTTGTAGAGAAAAACATTTTAAATAATACTAAATTTGTGACAGAGACCATTGAGAGGGAATCAAAGCTTTTCTGACCTGTGAAGAAAATTAGACTTAATTTTTTACTTTATGGTGATGACACGTACCTATATAGATAGGGGTGTTTCACATCACACTCTCTGTTGTGATATCTACCACTTTACATTTTTTAACTCTAGCATATTGAGCACCTTTATTCAAGCTGTAAGTGTAATCCAAAAGTCACATTACATTCTCTACTAGTAAAACTGAGCCTTCCCATTCCTGTTGAAACTGACACTAAAATCAAAAGATTTATATTCAGGTTTAAGTTAGGCCCATACATGAGTATTTGAAGGGCTGAATAAATTTGAAGAAATATCCTTTCCCCAGTCAAAAATTGCTTTTTGATTTTGGTAATACTTGCTTTCAGTGCCGATTTATTTTTTTACAGCTCATGCCCGGTTAATGTTTAGGGATACTGTGACTTTGGAAGATGCTGTAACAGTGGTATCGGTGATGGAATCTTCTATGCAGGTAAGATTTCTTGCAGACATTGCCATTGCTGCAACAGCACATTTAAGGGATTCAGTTTATCATGTAGGTATATGCTAGCTCCCTTCATCTCTTTGGAGAGGAAAGTAGGTCATCAGAGACCTTGACAAGTCCTTTTTACTCCATCTTGATTAAAATCCTTAAACAGAGATTATACTGAAAAATCTGGACTGATGATAAAGGCTTGGTACTTTTTTTAATAGACTTTGCCATCTGAGTGCAGTTCTGGCATACTGTTGACTTATGATAATCTACATTTTAAAGACTTTTTGAGCCAGAAGTTCTGTCTGTATTGCTGCGTTTAATAGCCTCTAATGGGTTTTTCTTCCATGATGTTATCTTGTCACTCATTAACTAGGTATGAGAGAACCAAATAATTTTTTGAGCAAGTTTCAAACAGTTGCTAAGACCTACATTTTATTTTGCCATTAGATAATTTTAAAATATGTTGGCCATGATATTAGAACTCAGAACTTTTAGAAGATTAATTTTACACTGAGAAACCTTAGAAGTCCAAAACTTTGGTTGCACTGAAAATTATGCATTCCAATTATCACGTGATGGATTTGTGTGATGTTTTTGTGTAAAAAGGCATTGAAAAAATGTGGAAGGCCAGATTTTAGTTTACTGTAACATTATTGGGATGTTGAATGTAAAGAAAAAGCAACATGTTTAGAATTAATAAAAGGAATATGGATCTGATAGAGGCTTTTTATAATGGAAATGTAGAAAATAATATAGACACTATTACTTCAGGTAGAATATTTTTAAGGGAAATAAGTCATCATGCTTTAGAGTAGAAAAAAAATTGCCATGAGCAGATTATCCAAAGTTTTATGCATGGGAGTTTTTAGCACATCAGAAATATTTGGGTTTGGCTCTGTCAGAGATGGTGTACTCCACTGCACAGATGACTGATCTGATCCGAAGTGGCATTTCCTATGTTTCTGTATAGGTTGATATGAATATATTAAAATTAAAACATTTTTATGTAGCACCCATTAGCTCATTGGACCTTAAAGACCTTTGCAGGAGTAGCTACGCTCCTTTTGTGAAGGTAAAGCTCTTCAGGATAGATGCACAAAGTCACACGTGGCAGGTAGGCACTTGTGATCTCCCTTGGTCTTTCAGTGAGGGTTGAGAGACTAATTGCAGTTTGTGCCACAGATAATCTACTGCACCGTGTTGCAAATGGAATTTGTCTCAAAAATACTACAGGGCCTGACCTTATTAAGTAGCAAAAGATTATTTCACTGTGCTGCAATTCGTCTTGCGGAGTTTTGAAGAGCTCAGCTTTTCAATGACAGCACTGCATCTAAGTTAGGATAAGGCGGTACTAATATATCCAGTTGAAACAGCGGACGAGAGCACATAAGTGTACATTAACTGTAATTAAACCTGTAATTAACTAGATGGGAATTTGATGGGACAGTGGTTCCAAAGCAATACGATTTCCAGTATAAGGAATCTGAAATACTCGATTTCTTTTCATAACAGATCAAAAAGTGGAATGAATGGTATAATAATAATGAATGTGTATTGTCATCTGTGCATCTCTCTACCTCAGCACAAATAAATGTAAACAAATTGTTTTCACTGTGGCTCATTTTTTCATATCTATACAGCCCTGCCCTCAAGGGCTGCAGTTTGCATAGTAAGAGTCAGTGAGAAATTTTCCTGAATTATGACTGCAGGAGACTACCTGGGGCTAGTTAGTGTGCTCATCAGATTTGCTTCGCTCTTCACTTCTTATGGGCAGGTTGGCAAATGTGTCCATTTCTGCTAGGAATCTGCAAATTTGAGATCAGCTATTTAAGGCCAAACTTTACTTTCCTCTTGGAAACTATAAATGAATCATTGAAACAATTTCTTTTTGAAGAAAGTTATTTGTTTTATTTAAAAAAATATAAGTAACATGTAAAAGCTTATTTTCAGAAATTGATTCCTTCTCTAGAAAAAAAACAAACCAACTTTATGTATAGATACATCCTGTATTTCATACCTAATTGTCAGTCTGTAGAATGAGGTTGCAAATGGGGAGGTACCAGTGCCCTTTAAGGACTGGCTGCCACCACTAGCTCAGCAAACTCTTGTCTTCAACGTTGTCTTTGCAAATTCTACAAAAAGTCATATTCCGGCCAGTATAAAATCAAAGTTCATGGTTCTCCGGTCAGTGTTCAGGTATTCCTTGTGAGCTCTCCTGGGAAGGAGGGCAACCACATTTTCGCCAGCATAGTTCATTGGGGGCTTTTGTTCGTTTCGTCCTCTAATTCACCCTTATTTTTCTCTTTCCTACTTTGTGAGCATATTCTAATTTCCCCAGATTTATCTTTTCTTTGTCTCATTTCCTTTTTTGTTAACATTGTCTTCTGCCTTTTCTTGGTCATGTTTCATCCTTGTTTTATTCCCTTTCCAATCCCTCTCCTTTTACTCCCTTTTTACATTTTGTCTTCCCATCCTTAGGCACTTTTACACCCTTCCTTGCTGCTGTCACTAACTTTCCCTGTGATACTTCTTTTTCTCTCTCTCTCTGTTCTAGCTCCTCTGCCCAAGGTTCTACAGTGTGTGGATTTGTCATATGGATACATTCCTCTACTCAGAATGGTATCTCAGAGCCTCAGAGGGGCAGGTATCTCAGAGATGTAAGCACCAGCACAGGAATTACATAGAGTTTTAGAATTACATAGAATCACTATGGTTGGAAAACGCTTTTAAGATCATCAAGTCCAACTGTTAACTATCTCCACCAGGCCCACTTCTACACAATATCCTTAAGCACCCTATCTAGACAGCTTTTAAATACATCAGGGCTGCCAATTCAACCACTTCCTTGGGCAGCCTGTTCCAGTGTTTGATAACCCTTTCGGTGTAGAAGTTTTCCTAATGTCCAGCCTAAACCTCCTCTGACTTAACTTGACACTATTTCCTCTTGTCCTGTCAGTTGTGACTTGTGAGAAGACACCAAAACTTCGCAGATACCTTAAATTCAGTCCCATCCCACTTAGAGCTTCACACACATAACACAAGAACATTTAAAAGAAGCTCATTGTGATGGACAAGTAAAGCACTGAAAAGTCAGTGAGGGCAAGACATAATGGTACCCCGTGGGCATATATCTCAAGATACATAATCATGTTGAGGTTTTTTTTTTTCCATTGGAGCCTTAGGTCACAGGGTGGCGGTACAGAAGCCAAAAGCAACTATACTTTGTCAAGTGTTTTGTTAAATGTTTTGTACCTGCTGTTCCAGAGGTAGAATTCTCAATGTCTTCATGTGTTTTTCTGTGGAGTTTGTCTCCACCGTATTTGATTATTTCAGAAATAACAATTCACTTTTCTTCACGCAGTCCTTGTGAAGTGATGGGATGGTGCTACCCCTATTCAATAATCTGGAGCTGAGTTATGCAAATTCCAGAAGAAATTGCCCACTAGAGCGTACCCCATGAGAGGTGGTTAGGGTCCCAGTTTCAGAGCAGTAGCACTTTGAGTGTTTGAGCACATTTCCTGTTGACTACAGTTTCCTCTGTGTGCACACCACACAGGGATCCCCGTTACAGGTTCATTGCCTTTGCTTAACTGGCTCATTCTAAATCACAAGAACTGAAACTTAGCATCAGAGATAGAATCTGGTTCTCCTTGGATGCTTTTAACTGTCCTAACCAAGAGACTGGACTTCCCTTTCTACAGTCCCTCCTCATTAACTGTGAACAATACAAAATTTTAAAATCTCAGAATGGAAGCATGAGAAATTGCTACAAATGAGAATGTGTGGTCCCTGTGATGTCATGTAGCCATTTCAAGTTCTAGAGATTCCATTGACTTCTGCTCTCACGGCACTTGGTGTGCACCTTGCTCATTAGGTGTATTGAGCTTTATAGATTAGACAGGAGTGGTAAATGCCAGCTAATCTGTGGCAAAATAGAGAGTTAGTGGTGTCTTTTTTTTTTTTTTCCCAAAGAGCAATTAACTACAGAGCTATTCTAGATTATCTGTTGTGGAGCAGATAACCTTGTGCCTATGCTCTGTTCCAAATAAAAACAACTTCATTTTCACAAGGCACAGCAAAATTGTCCCAGATTAAAATCACATCCTCTCTGGAATTATTCCCTTTAAGGAGTTATTCAGAAATATTTTTGCCAGTCAGTTGACAAGCCTCAGTACCCCGGTTTTTCCATTTAATTATTAAGGCAAAGCTAATAAAAACTTGTAGCAGTCAGAACTTCTTCTGCATTATAAGTTGCTCACATGGACAGAATTTTTACAAGGGATTTGGAAAACTTCTTTAATCCTGATTTCCATTTGTAGTCATGATGTTCTCAACCCTTAGGTGGACTTTCCATTTATTGTATAAATAAAAATAAACCAGTACAAGTAAACTGCAGGCTTGATCATATAGTTTCTTTATGTGAGCAGACCTAATAGGATTATTTGTGTGAATACAGTTATCAGTAAATATTTGCTACCTTAAGCTTTAAAATATCGAAGGGGGAGTTTTGTGTTAAATGGTCTCTGCTGTTTAAATTTGGTGCTGAACAATAAAAATAGCTTCCTATTGTTTTTTTTATCTCTTTGGTGACATAGGGGGGTGCACTTCTCGGAGGCATCAATGCCTTACACACTTCATTTCCAGAAAATCCGATGGCCCAGTACCGAACACAGTGTGAACTCATACTGGAGCGACTGGAGCTGCAAGATCTTCTGCATAAAGAGCTACAAAGACTTGACAGGTTATAATATGCAAAGTAACAAAATAATTCAATAGCGAATAATAATTGTTTGACAATAATACTCGGAGTGGGTCTGAAAATAGAATATTACGTTGGGGAGGGACTTGTTCTTTAGAGGACATGGGTAAGTGGGGAGGTTGTTTTAAAGTAGCACTCTGAGATCATCATTTATCCCTCTGGGTTATGGAATTTACAAAGAATTTAAGAACATTTTAATAATTCCCACCTCATATCTCAATTCCATGCTCAGATAAGTTTCAGTGGAGATTCTTAGGGTCAAAATGCCAGATTCTGTAGCAAATAATTTTGTATAAACCTTTGTTACTTGCTTGGTAAAATTCAGCAGATCCACTTTATATTTTTTAAGCCACCTTTTGTGTTGGGCTTATCAGGATCCTTCCCTTTCTGTTAATTGAAGATATAAGCCTGAGTCAAAGTTCTGTTCTTTGGGGTGATTTTTCTTTTTTACACACTGGAATTTTCACTGTCTTCTTCTCTAGTTTTCAGGTCACTGCAATAATCTTTGGAAAGTCTATTTGCTATTATTAATAGAAAACTTTTAACAGGCTTGGAAGGAAGTAAAATACAAAATACAAAAAAATAACATTTTTTTCCTGAAATGAGATAGGCCCTAAAGAAAGTCATACTTTCTTATTGTTAAAGGAAGATAAGAGATTGATGTTACCGAAGCTAATGGGAACAGCTGGGAAAATACACTTTTTCCTTTAAATATTGCCAGACTTATTTGCAACTCATTAAGGACATCTTAAATAACCACAGAGGCAATAAAAGCAGGTGAAAGTGGGATACCTCCAACAGAGAGACAAAAGCTGGTTTTAAAACAGGGGTGCTCAAAAGGGAACATAGAAATGTCAGACAGGGTAGGAGATCAAATGCAAAGACAGGATCAGGGCTGTGTTTGACCTTCCTCATGGGAGCTTGTGTTATCTGCTCCAAAGGCCGCCTAATGAAGAGGATTTTCCATTGCCATTGGGTAGTCTGTTCCGTTCTTGCTCCATCCTAATGCTCATAAAGGTTTTCCCGATATCCCACTGAATCCCTGCAAGTAAATGTTGATTATTATGCTGCAAATTAAGCTCATTTCTTCTTCACCCTCTTAAGCAGCTTAGAGAATACTAAATTAATGGCCTCTTTAAAGCAACCTATTGTGTTTTAGAAGACTTGTTCTAAGCATTCCCTCTAAACTATATTTTAATAAAACAAGCATGTATCTTTCAGCGCTTCTTGAGCTTGATGATAAATTCTGCTTACATCAAAATTTCAAGAATAAGCATTATTAGTTAAATAATGATAATAATGATTCTAAAATATACGTGTCAATATTGTGTTTTCTCTCTCATACACCAGAGGAACTGTTTATAATGCATAGGAATAATTTCACCCACACTAATGCAGTCACTTTTGGAATGGAATATGGCTGCTTTTTACTCATGGTTAGAATCACTATTTAGCAAAAAGTAGATGCTATCTCCCTTGGAAATTATATGTTTAGGTACAATAGACAGAATATCAGCTGTGCTAAGATTGGAGGGAACCCTCATCCTAGCACCTCTTGTTTTGGAAGGACCTGAGAATATTAATAGCCACAGACAGTGATAATTAAGTTTTATAAGTGATCTGAGGTGCTTTCACCCTGTTATTTGGAGGTTTTTGACATGTTGAGTCCATAGTGATAGTGAGAGAAAACTACTAGCAACCCCTATTCCAAGTAATAACTAGATTTTCCATTCTGATAACTCACTTGAGGCTTTGCCTTGCTCAGGATAAAATCTAATGAGGTTCCTGTTCTAGAAGATACACTTACAGCCTGTGTAATCCCTAAGGGACTCTAGCAATGGCCGTACGTATTGCAAAGCTGTGTGGCTGGGGTTTTTTCTGTTTGGTTTCCAAAGGAAATTAAGTTTAGGTGGTTGTTTTCTCTGTCCATCTGCCTGTCTTCTACTGGGGACACTTAAATCCTGCCACTTACTTTACAAGGTACTGAAAGCTCACAGACCAACGCCAGCTTTCGGAGCTGTATGTGAAACTTAATAATGCACTTTTGTGACCTACGTTGTTTGTTGCTTTTCACCATTCATATATATTAAGCATCACTAATGCAATAAAGAAAGAAAAAGAAAAATTAATTACTATTGCTTCATTTTTTTTCATTCCATAGATTACAAAAGGAAAATCCATGCCAGCTGCAGCCTGAAGAGACAAGTTTCAGTACTACAGCAGAACACTTGAACAAGGATCCATTCGGGCAGTCAAAGCGAATGTCTCAGTCAGAACCTTCAAATCAACAGGAGAATAATCCCAGGGCACAGCCTTCTTTGCCCAAAGACAACTGTGAAGGGGATCTACCTCTAGAACCCTTGTGCAAGCCAACATGTGGCAATAACAAAAATACGAAACACTTGATTAAACATACTAAGAGAGGTGATGATGGCAGCCTAGCGTGGTTTGACAGCCTGGAAGAGAGCAGTGCTGACGCAGAAGAAACTTCTCAGAAAAAGTCTCCATTGCCCAAGGTATCTCCAAATAACTTGGCTTCAAAAACCCTGCATAACACATCCTGTTCTGAAGAAATAATTTCTTCAATACCAAGGGAGGGAAGTGGAATGAGAGAGTCTCTAGCAACTGGGAATCCACATGCTCCGTTGGAACAGGACAAAGTTTCCAAGATAAGCGGGAAAAGGACTGAAGAACACAACCATTTTTCTTCAGAAGCAAACATTCAAGAGCCAGCATCACCAGGCGCTAGTGTGCATGCTTCAGTTATTACACAGCGGGTTTCTAAAAGGTGGCAGAGGCTGCACACAGAGAAATCACACGGATTCTTTACAAGTACGCAGGACCCCGAGGCTTCAGTATTACCTGCATCTAGCCTGTCAGATCTTTCAAGTGATGCAGATTCTGTGCTAGGGGAGGAAAAGAATGGTGTATCTGTAGCAGCAAAAGCTGCAACCGTTTCCATGAGAAAACGAAGTAAAGGTCAGGTAGTGAAGGAAACAAAGGTAGTAAGTTCCCATGAGCCAGAAATCTTTGACGGTGATAGTCCTCCAGCAGCTAAACTAGCTAAATTTTCTTTCAGACCAAGGACAAAACTTGATCATTCTTCAGAGAAGAGAAATGAAGAATTTTCTCTTTTTCAGAGTGATACTATTTTTAAGCCTGGAGAGCAGCTCCAGGGAGAGCAGCTGCCGGAAGAATGCTGCCCTCCTGAGAAATGCAAGATGACATTGACTCGCTTAGGAAAAAAAAGTTTGGAAAAACGATCAGTTGATAATAAAGGGAGAGAAGAGCGACAGAGTCAGGCCTTAGGGAAGGAGATCAGAGGAAGTGCAGTGATACTCTCTGATGTCAGTTTTGATGCTGTGTCACCTTTACCCACTGAGAAGAAAAAGGAGGGAGTGGAGAAGCTTGGCGGCCCAAGCACAGGGAAGGTGCGCTCCAGCACATTAGCCAAACTGTCGACATTCTCCTTTGCATCACGTCCTGAGTCAAAAGTGGAAACCTCACCTACCGTTAAGATTGACTCTAACAAGGAAAGCCGTAGTTCATTGCTGAAGGTGCATGTGAGCAATCCTAGCAGGAGGAAGAGTTTTGCATTGGGAAATGCTGGTAAAGCCACTGTGGTCACACCAAAATCTCTCTTCTCGATAGCAGAGCTAGATGATGCTACGTTAGATTTTGATTGGGATGAAGAGGTTAGGAAAAATCCAAGCACGTAGCATGTATATCCTCCAAATTATTTAACATGTGGTTCTTCTGAATCTCCATAATTCTGTCTATTGCATCTGTAGTTTACAAAGCATTTAAAAACAATCATCCTGGGCCTCTGTTGATACCAGTGAACATACCTTCTTTAAGGGCTGTGTACTTTACGCAAGCTAAGGACTGCATATACTGCAGGCCTGATGTGGCTGTCAGTTTTCTAAACTCTTCCCAGGACTACTTGTATCAGCTAACTGTTTTGATTGGCGTGATGGAACCTGAAGTTACCCGTATAACAATGTTCAGATATCCAGAGTATAGTGAATCTTGCAGAAGAGCAGGCTTAATTGACTGTTATCCTTTATTTTACGTAACAGTTAGACCTGTATGTGATTCAGATTGTCCTTCTAAATGACTACGCCACAAAATGATGATGCTAAAGATATGTCATTAAGTTTTGTTCATCTGTATATGCTGTTTGTCTCAGCATAGTTGGCGATACTGTGATTTTTCATCATGCTATGGTAAGTATTTCTGTATTATCAATATCATGACCATTTTGCTGCATCTCTGGTTACTGTCCTCCTTGTCACACTGCTGATGTTGAAGACATGGATCAAGAGCTTTTTGTTTATGTTTTTTTTAATTATTATTTCAATTTTAAATACACTGGTTTGGGTGTCTGTGTCTGCATTCTGGGTCATTTTATCAAAGCCCGACTGTCATAAACATGCAGTTCTGCCCTGCAGAGAGAACCCATTTCAGGTGGCTGAGTGGGAGTCCTCAGTAATGAGGGGGACTTTAATGTGGGCATTAAACACTGGCATATAAGTGACACTTTAAACCTAGCAGCATGGTGAAGAGCTACCCTAGTGTGGCTTCGTTCTGACTCAGATAATGTTTACTTGACTATTTGAATTGTGGTTAGAGTTTTACTGCATCAGATAGGCAGTTCATCTTCTGTAGCATGCCGTGTCCTGTGTCATTCATTTGTCTAATGGGAAATTAATCTACTAATGCACTGCATGTTTACAGAGAAAGGGAAGCCTTCAGTTTCTTTCGGTGACTTGCCTGGTATGTTTCTTCTGTATTTGAATTCTCCACAGAATATTCTTGTTATTACCTGCAAGGTAAACAGAGAATAGAGTGGTTGCTTACAGCACAGTAAATCCTTGGAGAGACTTGATAGCACAAAGAAGATCTGATTCCCTCTTGATTTGCTTAAATTCAGAAGTAGCTCCCTTGAAACCAGGTGTGTTAAAATACTGCAAGATTTCAGAGAATGGGGGAGTGTGAGGCCCTGGTACTTTGGTGTGATACAGTGAAATCATGAGAACAGTAATTATGGTAGTTGGCTTACTGCTAAGTGTTTTAGAAAATGATGGAAATGTTTTTCTCCAGACTGATTGTGTGGTTTAACATGTCTTGAAACATGACATCAATCAGAAGGGGAATTTATCCACCTACTTCCCAGAGCACAGAGCTACCCCTTCCTGTTCCTTCTCACAGAGACCTACACCAGGGTGAGGGTGAGCTGCACTCATGATCCTACTACCCATGAAAACCAGAAGTTTCCTACAGGACACCATGTCTACACTGAAACTGGAGAAGGGTTGAGAATCTTGGAGCTATTAACATTTACAATGGTCTTCCTACTTGAATTTTCAGACACCAGATAAAGGTGTAGGTTTTCATCACCACTGGAGCTGCATCAGCCCCTTGCACGGTGGTCTCATTTACAATGAAAAATCCTCCTTGCTGGGTTTGATGGATGTTAGTAGGTGGCCAGTGCAAATCCAGAACATAGCTACTGGATCCTCATAGTCAAGCATCACATGTTTTTTTTACCATGGACAATGATAAAAAAAATTAGTGAAGAGAAATTTTATCCACCTATGCTGCAAGTATTGTTGTATTCATCACTTCCCTGTAGATCAGTAGCTAGGGCCTCATCTAATGTAATTTGGTATGTAAAGGTATGTGACAACCTGCTCCCAAGAACTGTGGGATCTTCTCCATATTCTTCCCTCTGCCCAACAGAAACTAGAACTCCCTTGAAATCAGAGGAGTCATAGTGGCACAAAAGTAAAAGTGAAGCTCAGAATTTCCTTTGTTTTCTCTGTGCTTGCGCTGTGTTTGAGACAGTTTCGTTGTTCACATTCTGTTTGTTTCTACACTGTAAGATCTGCCTGAGGGCCAGGGAACAACAATGAAGCAGAGCAGCCGTGCCTCAGGAAAGCTGAAGTGCCAGGTCATGCAAAAAGTATCTTCCTTGCTAATGGAACATGGGAAGTCTCATGAAGCAGTGGAATGTGCCCAGTTAGCAACAACTGACAACTGGCCACTCACATTCCTGTGCTGTCCTCGAACCTGTGCATAGATCATTGCAGCTGACTAGATGGAAGATAATTAAACAAACTATTTTTTCATAGATGAAAAATGTTTCCTCTGATTCAGTAAAACTCAACCTGCAACACTGAGGTACGGTATGTCCCGCAGCTTTTCCAGTCATACAGTACTAGTCACATTTGTGGTCCAGTTCACCAGTTTGGCTGGTAAAATACTGCTAGATCCCCCTTTTATTATTATTAGTAATATGTTTTGAATTGAAATCTATGGTTTAACTGTTCTTCTAAAGCACAGTCAGCAGAGCCATGAGCAAGTTGGCAACTTGCTGGAGACTGGATCTCTCACGATAGGCTACCTGATGTGCATAGTTTCTGGTGGACTCAACCAGTTCAGTACACTGCCGGACCTTTGGGATCCTCCTTTTGCTGCCTTAGAGCAGTCCAACCAAGCAAGGTATGTCTATTGAGATACCTGAAATTAGAGGATGCCAAATGTATGAGCTCTTCCGCAGGCTTGCTGGAATTCCCCGACAGCAAGAGGGAAGTTGCGGCAGCTTCCATTACAGAAGGCCTAGAATGGGCCCCTGATGCTTGGCAGACAGCAGAAGCAAGACTGCTAAAGAAACACCACAGCATCTGAGCTCCTGCTTAACGTGGACAAATTATTCCACTTAAGCCAAGGCTTTCACTCGTGAGTGCAAACTCTCTACATTCATTCTGTAATGGGCGCCATTTGTGAGGCCGGATTTGTGATGTCCTGAGTATTTAACAGCTGAAGCTTAAATCAGTCAGACACATCTAATTGGAATATTTCTCTTCTGTCTTTATCTCTCTCATATTCGTGGTTGTGAAATGGTCCCTTCAGGAAGAAATGGTAGTGAGTGGTCTCATTTAAGATACCCTGTGTTCTGGGGTAGAGGAAACAGGAAGGTGCTACAGGTTCACTGCTCTTCTTGCTGAGGACATGAGAACCTAAGACATCCCACATTTTAGCACCTGTCTTTATGAAATTGCAAGTCAAGCTTGCATCCCTCAAATGAGCACATCAGGACAATTTTGATAATACTTAGGAGGCTTTTCCAGATCAGTGAAGACACTTTGTCTGTAGAGCTATGTAGCCCTGGAAAGAGCATGGCTGGGTTGCTGTCTACCACTTTGAGATGTTTTAGGTTATCTAAATCTAAGCACACACTGTAGAATGTAGGCAGAGTGAATTCTGTTGTTCTTTGTGGTATCTTAACGGTTAATAATTTTTGAGGGATAATATGTTAGTATATCAGTAAAAAGAAAGTTGTCTCTTCAGATTCCCCAGATTACAAGTAGTCGGTGTATTACTTTATGAAATGGAACTGTGCTTCTCTATTGAGCAGAGGTTTTTGAGATCTGAGGGATCTGCTTCTCCCTTTTGTATAACAAGAAATGCATTGTGGCTTAGGCCCAGCTGGCAACAAAGCACCACATGGCCACTCACTTAGTCCTCCTCCCCGTGGTGGGATGGGGAGGAGAATATACAACAAAAGGCTCCAGACAAGGACAGGGAGGAATCAGTCACCAATTACGCTCACAGGCAAAACAGACACAACGTGGGGAAAACTTAATTTAATTTTTTACAATCAAATACAAGTAGGATAACAAGAAATAAAAACTAAATCTTAAAACACCTTTCCCCCACCCCTCCCTTGTTCCCAGGCATAAATTTTTTCCTGAATTCTCTATGTCCTCCCCTACAGCAGCACAGGGGGACGGGGAATGGGAGTTGTGGCCAGTTCATCACATGCTGTTTCTGCCGATCCTTCCTCCTCAGGGGCAGGACTCCTAAGGCTCTTCCCCAGTTCCAGGATGGGGTCCCTCCTGTGGGAGATGGTCCTCCACAAACTTCTCCAATATGAGTCCTTCCCATGGGATACAGTTCTTCATTAACTTGGAGAGCTGGGCAATCACCAATCACATGAGGTTTAACAAGGACAAGTGCCGGGTTTTGCTCCTGGGACATGGTAACCCTGGATATACTTACACTCTGGGGAGCAAGAGGCTGGAGAGCAGCCCTGCGGAAAGGGATCTGGGGGTTCTGGTCGACGGCATGTTGAACATGAGCCAACAGTGTGCTCTGGCAGCCAGGAGGGCCAGCTGAGTCCTGGGGTGCATCAAGAACAGCATTGCCAGCCGGTTGAGGGAGGTGATTGTCCCACTTTGCACTGGTGTGGCCCCACCTTGAGTACTGTGTGCAGTTCTGGGCACCACAGTACAAGAAAGACATAAAGCTACTGGAGTGTGTCCAGAGGAGGGCCACAAAGTTGGTGAAGGGTTTAGAGGGGATGCCATATGAGGAGTGGCTAAAGTCACTAGGTCTGTTCAGCCTGGAGAAGAGGAGATTGAGGGGAGACCGCATCGCAGCTTACTGCTACTTCCCTAGGGAGGGGGGAGGAGCAGGTGATGATCTCTCTGGTGACCAATGACAGGACCCGAGGAAATGGTAGGAAGATGTGTCAAGGGAGGTTTAGGTTGAATATTAGGAGGAGGTTCTTCACCCGGAGGGTGGTGGAGCACTGGAATAGGCTCCTCAAGGAAGCAGTTACAGCACCAAACCTGACAATGTTCAAGATGCATTTGGGCAATGCCCTCAGACACATGATTTAAGGGTTGTCATGCACTGGGCCAAGCTGTCTGGGGAGGTGGCTGAACCACTATCCTTGCTGAGAGTTTGAGGATGTGAAGATGTGGGGACAGGGGGACAGGGTTAGGTGGTGTTTGTGATAGCATTGGGGTAATGGTTGGACTCAATGATCTTGAGGGTCTTTTCCAGCCAGAGTGATACAGTGATACTGTGATTAACTGCTCCAGTGTGGGACCCCCAAGTGGTCACAAGTCCTGCCAGCAAACCTGCTGCAGCGTGAGCTCCTCTCTCCACAGGTCCTGCCAGAAGCCTGCTCCAGCACAGACTTCCAACAGGTTCATGACCTCCTTTGGGTGCATTTGCCTGCTTCGGCATAGGGTCTTGCACAGGCTGCAGGCAGGCACCTGCTCCACTGTTAACCTTCATGGGCTGCAAGTGGAACAGTCTGCCATCTCATCATGGGCTGCAAGGGGAATCTCTGCTCTGGCACTTGAACCACCTTCCTTCCCCTCTTTTTCACTGATTTTGGTGTTTGCAGAGCTGCTTCTCTCGTGTCCCACTCCTCTCCCCACTGCAGGTTTTCCTTATTCTTAAATGTATTATCCCAGAGGCACTGCCACCATTGTAGATTGGTTCGGCCTTGGCCAGAAACAGGTTCAACTTGGAGCCAGGGAAGCTTCTAGCAGCTTCTTACAGGAGCCACCCTTGTAGCCACTCCCATGCCACCAAAATCCCACCAGACAAACCCAGTACAAATGGAACAAAAGCCAAAAGCAATCAAAGGAGGATACTGCAAACTCCAGTCACTCTGAGGTCACTGTACCTGGAAGGCTACTTGGGAACTTTGTTTCCCAGTTAGAAGCAAAGAAGAGAAGGCATGGGGACATTCTGTTCAGCTTGCAGAAAGGCCCATCTTTTCTACATTAGCAGAAAAAAAAGCACTGTTGTCCTTTCAGACTGTCTGCAAAGAGGCCCTAGTCACCCACGTGTGTTGGGTAGGTAACCAAGGAATAAATTTGGAAGAGCAGGTACTGCTGAGATCTCCCTTTACCAGACCAGTTGGAATACTGTTGTGGTACTGCTTCTGATTCATAGCATGAGTTCAGAGCGTTCAAGATAAATGAGGAGCACCCAGTAATAAGAAAACCTGCAGCTGATTTACTCTCTCCCTCACCGTTGCCATTGCTACAGAACCTATTTATCAGTGCCTGGCAGGAACATTGCTAACTTCTTCCTTTTCCCATTTTAAACCAACTTCCCCCACAAACAATCATACGTTGTAATGTTTTCTGAGTGCTACAATAGCCCCATGACGGGAAGATTTAATCCATTATGGCCATGACAGTCTGCTGGGCTAACCTACCCATGAATTTCCTCTGCAAGCACTTCCTGCAGGCAATGGGCAGATGAGTCATTTCCTGCCAGCCATTATCTCCTTCATGTTTTAATGCTTCCCTCTCTGAGTTTATGATCTAAGAATATAAAAACATATCCACTGTGCCTTCTTAAGGTGACTATATACAAGTATATATCAAACCAATTATTACTGTTGAATACGCAGTTGAATGTTTTATTAATCTCTGTTTTATTTTAACCAGTGCGGTTCATTACAGGTGAATAGATACGTTGCTGTCTTAAAACCCAGCTGAACCAAACCTTAGAAGTCACTGGTTCTAGCAGCATGTTGATCAGGTCCTTGTTTGTGGATAGCAGTGAAATGCTATCATTAGATATTCAGTGGCAAGACCACTGCCATGGTTGAAACCAGATTTCTTCATGGCAACGTGCGACAAGGTCATGGTTTTAGTGGCAGCTGTCCCACAGTAGTGTTCTCCTGGTTGGCCCATGCAGACATGGTGGTGAGTCAAAGGGAAGTGGAAAGCAAAATCCCGACAATTTAGTTGTATTTTTATATTGTTTAATTATATTCTGTGTAAAAAAATGCTTAATCATAATTATTTTAATCCTCTTGCATGGCACTTATGCAGGAGTCACCTGTCCTGGCCGCTCCTCCCCGCAGGTGCGGCCTTTCACTTTCTGCACCCCCCGATGTGGTACCCAAGAGTTAGCAGTGACCTTGGTCTGCACACCAGTCCTTGGGAGTAACTCTAAACATCAAGCATTATCAGTGCTAGAAGCAGACACTGTCTGCAAAAACACGCTGTTAGCTTCAGAAAGTGCGGTTAGTTAGCAGAGACTCAGATGAAAAGTAAAATCACTGAACAGAATTGGTTTGGTTCTAACTCTAACCAGGACAGATGCTATTGATGGAAGTCTTCACAAGGTGAAGACAAATGAAAAAGCTGTTCCTAGTTATACAGCCACAGGTTATTTCAGACCTCTACTGGGGTCTTTACCTATCGTTGTGGCTTTTTCTTTTAAATTCCTTTAATTTCTAAAGTCTTTTCCATGATTTTTTCATTTCACCTTCTTTCATCTCTTAATTTATTGATTACCTCACCTGCAGGTGAGTCTTAGCGTGGTACATAGAGCAACATAGATTTGTCATTCATTTGTTGTAGGCATTTAAGAGAGTGCAATCCGTGGATGCTGATGTGAAACTTCCACTAGATGAGAAGACAGGCAGAAAGGAGCTATTTTTCTATCCAATTTTCTTCTAAAGGTTTTGACTTCTTTCACTTGAACAGTTACACTACTAACTTACACTTAATAATCAGTTCCAATCCTTCAGGATCACCTCAAACTCTTCCTAGAGACAGCAGGACATGTGGGTATTTGTTACTTTTCAGGGTCTTACAGCACTTATGAGTACAAAGCTGTGGTTCATAACCTTCTTAGAGCCAGTCTTGCTGGAGCCCATTGGCAATGCTTTATCAGATATGGCCTGCAACTGCTGCCACTGGTTCCTCACCATCCTTTTGAGGTGCCTCCTCACCTCCTTCTCTTCCTCCCAGGCCCTTGTTGCCTTCTTTCTCTACAACCTGGGAGTGTTGCCACTGCCTGGTCCTGCAATGTCAGTGCAGCTCTCCTCTAAACTCCTCTGAGAACTATTGCCCATCTCACTTAAGGCACTTCTGGTGCAGGTACCTCATCCTTAAGCTTGTAAAAGAACCTGTAATAGGAATCACTTGCCGTGTAAACATCTTAGAAAACCAGTCTTCAGTTCTTCCTAGCATTATGGAAATTTTAGACATGACACAAAAAACGCGGCAGAAGACAAACTGGGAAAGGGAGCGTGCACCATGTGTGTGAGCTCCTCTGCTCTGTTGTTCTTGTGCCAACTGCCAGCCAGTCTCACTCCGGTTTATATACCGCTTTTCATTCTACATAACTAATAAGCAGAAAAAAAACCTACGTGGCTGGGTTTGCTTGTTCGTGTTATTCTCAGGGCAGTAGTTTGAATGTCATGATTCTCGTCAGATACATAGGTTAATATATTAAATATCATGATGTGATGTGCATCAGGATTACAAAACCAAGTGAACTGAAGCCAAAGGCAAGGCAAGGTCAATACCAACGGAACTGAAGCTTCTAATTAGTGGATTCAATGTGAACAGACTCCTGAGTGAGGACATATAACATCACATTCCAGAGGGAATGTATTTATCGATGGGAAGATGAGGTAAACAGAGTATTAAGTGCTCTGTATTTCATGTGAATGAGGCAATGGCTTCATTAATAATGAATGCTAATTATGTCACCTCCCTTAGGTATCTGGTATGCCTTCGCTTATCAATACTTTCTTTCCTGTTAGACAGAAGAATGTTAATAGTTCCAAGGAATAACATTGTCCTTTACTGAGTGAAGAGCACAGCTATTTCAGAAAAGACTGAAGATATGTTTTATTATCAAGTTTGATTATTCTGAACAAATATGTATAATTACAATTGCATACTTAATAATTATATGTATCGTGTATACAAAATAATATATGCATAACAAATACATATAGTGTAATAATGCAGATATTATTGTGCAAAAAAAATGTGTTCTTGCAATGCAACTTAGGAAGAGAGTTCCTTTGGAGTGACAACTTTTCAATCAGTAACATTTCCTAACTTGAAGTCAATAGTCATGAGGTTGTTACAGTAAGATAATGTAAAAAAGCAAGGAAAGAAGTGTGTATGTCATCAAAGTTCCCAACAGAAAAACTCATATGAGTAAAACCTACATGACTGTGATCACTCACAAGGTGTTTGGCATCTTCTGAAGAGCAGACAGTGTCCCAAATCACCCTGTTGCTACTGTCAACAGTATTATAACTCCATGCTCCCTGGCTCCCATACTCCCTGAAAGCAGGGGTGAAGAACAGTGGGAGCTGCAAGTTCCTAGATGTAGTCATCTTCCATGTTCTGTGGCATCCTTGTGTTCATCTTCACTGCCAAATGCTAGGTAAACACACCACCTGTTTCCAGAAATGTTACTTGTCTTTGTCCCAAAGTGTTTTCCTTCTCCATTCAAGGCACCTACTTTCCACAAGCCACTGTTCATCTGCCAGAACAAAACATGACACGGAAGAGAAGCAACACCTCTGTACCTTCAGTGTGAGAGGGAATAGCCAGCAAGTTGAGCAGCTGCATCTGCAGTTCTTCCTAGCCCATCCCAGTGATCTGGAAGCAATGATCTAGTTCAAGGAAGCGTGCAGCTTCACTCCCACTCTACACTACTAGTAGGAGAGCGCTTTACTCAATTCCTTCTTTCATGGAGATGCCTAACTTTGAATGCGAAGGTGTCTGCACGCTAGAGCAATGATTTTTAGAGGTTCTTTCAGGTCACAGATTGACTTAAAAAACAGAACTCCAGCTGCTACAAGAGAGCGCTACTCACTAACAGCTCCAAAATTCATGCCGCAGTGGAGAAGAGCCCAAAGCAATATGGGATGCAGTTGACATAGCTGTTCGCAAATCAGTGTAAGCACTAAGTGACGTGCTCCAGCCCAGTCCATGGATCTGGGTCGACACTTCACTGCCAGGTAAGCTGGTGTACACAGACCTGTGCTGAGGGCCATGGCAGTGCACTCTTGCTGCAACTGGGGCTCTTTTCCTGGAGTCATAGAAACTGCACTTATGCAGCAGGCTCAGCTTTCAGCTTAGCAACATCTAAAGCTGATTCTGACCACAGGAAAACTCAGAAATGTTAAACATGACAGCTAAAAACTAGAGGAAATGCTGAGAGTCACAAAGTCTACTTCTGTATTCAGAGGTAGGATAAACTCTCCCTAAACTATGGCAAGTTGGAGAGGGCACTGTTGGAGAGGGTCCAGGGGAGGGCTACAAAGATGATTAGAAGGCTGGAACACCTCTCCTGTGAAGACAGGCTGGGAGAATTGGGCTTGTTTAGCCTGGAGAAGAGAAGGCTCCAGGGAGACCTT
>VZZY01021079.1:519381-576883 GCA_013400335.1 Eurystomus gularis | reverse complement strand
ATTTATATGGGAAATTAGGAGGAAATTCTTCACTCTGAGGGTGGTGAGACACTGGAACAGGTTGCCCAGGGTGGTTGTGGATGCTCCATCCCTGGAGGTGTTCAAAGCCAGGTTAGATGGTGCCTTGAGCAACCTGGTCTAGTGGGAGGTGTCCCTGCCATGGCAGAGAGGTTGAAACTAGATGATCTTTGAGGTCCCTTCCAGCCCAAACTATTCTATGATTTGATGATTCTATGAAGTTAACTTTTTTTGGTAAAAAATACTTTTGACAGTGTTTAGTTTCTGAATATTTATGACTGACAGCTCTGCTCTACTACATAGCTAGTGATTAACAGCATCACTGAAAGATCTTTTCCCTGATTAAATATATAACAAAGACCCAAGTCAAAATCCTTTTATATAGACCATATAATGTTGGGAAGATTAAAAACTTTAAAGTCACTTGTGGGTCATTCCAGTTTCCACAAGAATCAGAGAGAATATTTCCAGTGACTTCAGTGGGATAATTTTCTAACAATCTTCAAAAGATTCAGCTCAGCAGCATATATTTATGGATCCATTATCCAGTTATCAATATTCAGAACTAAGTAGCCTTCTAATCTTTTGAAAGAAACCTTTTGCTCAAGCAAACTAGAACTAAAAATACACTGTTCTCTCAGTGAACACAGGGAAATTCTAAGGGTTTTTTTTCTGTATTAGTGATTTAAAATGTAAATTAAAAAGTTGAAAGTTAAAGTTTCATCTCTAATCAACTCATAGTGGTGTCACTGAAATGATGATGTAATCTAATTTAATCATTAGATTTGAAATGATCTTACTCTGTTAAGTGCTATCTTGATTTAATCAGCTGTTCCTGTAATTACATTGCGGCTCTCCATTAGTATTTTACCAGCCTCACTGAGGGCTGTATACCTCCACTATTAAAATGTTTTATAGGCTACAATTCGATGTGCAGACTTCAGGTTGGTTGGGATTTATTGCAGCTTAACTGCAAAAACAGTGGGTTGCTACAAGAAAGTGGGAAGAAAAGTTCTGTAATGTATTTTCAGACCCCTTTAATCCATTCAGAAAATACTTGAGCATAATGAAATTTTACTTTTTAAAGTTAAAGCTATTTCATATTAACCACAAAAAAAGCTGCAGTAGAAAACTGTGATTTTTGCAGGGGGGATTGTTACTTGCAGTGCAAAAGCACATCCTAGAAAGGCTTGAGTCTCATATTTGATCCCAAGGACTTTGGAGGCTCTTCTGCACTCATGACATGCCTGCTGCAAGGCAACTGGAGATGAGCTGCTGCCCATCAAAATGGAGAGGTTCATTTCAATCTCAGAGAATTTGGATTAATGGCCCTAAAGTTGTAAGCAAAGTGAGCCAATCGATAAGAAAACCCAAAACCTTGCACTCTCTTTGAAGGTAACGAAGACCGTGAAAGGTGAGCAATACCTTGGATGTGGACTGTTTCTGAGTCTGCCTGTGGTCTCTCTCACTTGTTTGGCTGTTTTGTACTGCATGCACCTGCTATACTGGTGTGAGTGCATTGCGTGGCACATTGAGCCTGGTTATGGATTAGAACAGCAAATTCTGAAACTCTGTAGTGTTATTTACATACATGACAATAAGAAAATACTTTAAATAAAAATGAAGGAAGTTCTAGACCACGTAACACTGAAATAAGCTGTATGAATAATGAGTATAAACCCCTATACCTAGTTTCTTTGTGGTGTGTGCTTACGGGCAGCACTTTCACACTGTCTTCTTCCTGGTTTACTTTGTTTATACTTAGATTCTAACATATATTAAAGTAGTCACATACCATGAGTGCACAGATAGTAGGAATTCATGGAAGGATGGAGTGATAGGGGCATCTGCTTCCACGAAATACTCGTGTGCATGCGCAACTCATTTGGAGGTCCTGAAACTAGACTTAGAAGAGGAAACCACAGAATCACAGAATTGCCTAGATTGGAAAAGACCTTTAAGATCATGGAGTCCAATCATTAACCTAACACTGACAAGTCCTCAACTAAACCATATCCCCAAGCACAACATCTATATGTCTTTTAAATACTTCCAGGGATGGGGACACCACTACTGCCCTGGGCAACTCATTCCAATTCTGATAACCCTTTCAGGAAATAAATTCTTCCTAACATCCAATCTAAACTTCCCTCGGCACAACTTGTGGCCATTTCCTCTTGTCCTATCACTTGTTACTTGGTTGACCCGACTGACCCCCACCTCTCTACAACCTCCTTTCAGGAGGTTCTTTCCTTGTTAGGGGAATGTCAGATTTTTCTCCAATGTGGTATCAACTATTACAGACACATCCTCTGATAAGCAATGTAGTAACTTTTTTCTTTAATACAACCATACATGAAATTAATTAAGTGATAACGAGCAGTCGGAGAGAAGGGAAAGCAGTTGTGCGTGAAAGTTGACGTCGAACCAGCAGAGGGAGCTCCGAAATTTGAATTCGTCTTTTGCAGCGCGAAACATCCTTGGGAGACGACTGTCGTGACAAACGCTCGTCGGTCACTGATCGCGGTGGCTGCCTGCGCTGCTGCTTCCCTGGAATCACAGCAGCAAAATGATGTCACGTTTCCTTGGGAAGGAATGCTCTCCTCACATGCTTAAAATGCAATTTTAAAAGTCTTTGTAGTACCACTGTTTGTTGGAAGACATAATTGTGAGTATAATTTTAAGGTCTTCCACTTACCAAATTCTATCTTAATATATTACATCAGCACTGGTGCCCTTATTACCTGAATCCATTGCGCTTAACAGTAAGCCGTGATGAAGAGCCAGACATTAAGTGCTCTTTTCAAGACTAAGATACATGATACCTCAGCAGAGTGTCCTGGCCTGGGTCACATGTTTTCTTATTTTTAGAATTAGTTCCAATATGATGGGTGCCAGGACACTGCAGGGACATGGAGTCAGCTCTAGAGGGCTTTCTGAAAGATGTCCCTGCTCACTGCAGTGGGGCTGGACTAGATGACCTTTAAAGGTCCTTTCCAACTGAAACCATTCTATGATTGTATGACTCTAAGATCAAGCCTTCAAAGGTGATACACCTCAGCAGTCCTCCCTGGCAGGGACTCACACAGACCTCCACTCTTCTGGCATTACACCTTCCTCAGCTCGGGGTAAGAAACCATCCTGGTCAAGGAGCAATGTTACTGGAAATCACTTCACTGTCAAAATTTCAGACTGAAAGTGAGCACGGTTGTGGAATGAGCTGGTCAGGCACTTCCAGATCTTTTTGCTAAGTGTAATCATGAGCTGCTTCTACTTTTAATTATTTCTTTCAGCAAAAGGAAATTAAATACCCTCTCAGCACGATGTATTATCACTGAGAGCTGCACAATTGAAAGTTCCTTGTCAGCAGTGTCCAAGGCAGAGATGGCTTTGGTTCCTCTCATCCTTTCCTCAATAACATGCTTATGCATCAGCATGAGCATTAAGCTGATTAGCATTAGCTTAATTGGTAGCAAACCAGGTTTGAGCTGAACGCTCTTGAAAACTCCTTGTTGAGTGACTTTTTCCTCTCTGTGAAACAGGAAAAAATGTTTTATTCTCATTCTCTTTCACTGATAGCAACACACAAGTCTTTCTGAATTATAAACAAACAGCTTTGACCAGTAGTATAACACCAGTAATTACAAATATCTGCAAAAGAAACCTTTTAGAGATTTTTCTCTCCTCAGAATGGCGTTGCCAACTTCCCTGGAACATAAGCATTTACTAACCCCCTTCTTCCAAACTGAGACAATCGTAACACACTTTCTGTAACTGGCAGCACTTGCATTTCTCTGCTCCTGCTTTCTGATGAAGTATCCACCATTCCCCAGCTTTTTCCAGTGGTCCATGAATATTTTGGATGAGGAGACTCTCATTTAACCCTAATGCTTCCCTGCCTTGCAAATGCTTGTTTGGTGGGTGATTAAAACTTCACAGAATTCAGCCACTTTGCTCCCTCCCTCCGTTATCTAACACACTGGGTAGTGATGACAGTCAGTTCGTCAGCCAGACTTGGTTCTGGACCTATGGGATTCAGGGACAGAAGTGTCAAAGCTTTTGTTGTGCACTGATACTAGGTTCAAACTGCAACTCTGACACCTGTCTGTATTCAATCCTTGATTGCTTTTAACATCAGCCAACAGTTTCTTAATCAGCAGGCCTTCACAGCTTTTTTTGATGTTCCTCCCAAAGGGCACCTGTGCCTTGCCGAGCCTGGCTCTCAGGCTGTGCTAGGGACCGGTTGTGCCTGCTGGTTCCTCATCTAAGGAACATTTGCTCTGGAATGGCCCAAAGCAGGAACAGGGCCTGGGGAGTCCTGACACTTCAGCACAAGTTTCAGCCAGTTTGAGGTCACCTCCAGGAGCAAGCCTGAGGGTGCTGCAGACCTGCCCACCAGCAGATACCTAAGCAAAGCGTGGTGCAGGTGCTTTGAGCCCAGAGTTCAGCAGGCAACGACCACAGAGAGACTGTGGAAGCTTTGCCACTGAAGGTCTTAAATTAAACAAACATTAGCCTGTCTTGGGACAGAACAGTGCACCACTGGGGTCACTCCTGAGATTCCCTTCCTCTGGCACCATGATGAGGACAGAAAGCACATCACAGATGTCTACAGATACAGAGGGAAGCCAGTGCAGATGTAATTACAGGTCTTGTAGCTCCTTGTGCTGCATGTTTGCCAGCTGTGAGCCGCAGAGAAGGTAAAGACGCTCAAGTTGCAGATTTTAAACGGTTCATTGTACATTCACTGAACAATTCTTATTCTGAGTCAAGGAACTCTGTTTCTGCTCACTGTTCAGGACTCAAGATAACATGGGGTTTTTTGAGCATGTGAGTAAAATAAAGTGCTTTATTTTCCCCAAAATATCTAAGCTAAAATTATGTTCCAAAAGGCTTTCTTTTTAGAAGTTGGTAAGTGATGGATATGCTAACTTCAGACGTCTAATTTTAAAGATGAATTCTAGAAAACACCCTATCTAGCTTATTAAGAAATTTTGAGGCTTTGGTCTAAACATCATACAGCTGCTTAAAAAGAAAAAATCCAGATAGAATCTTTATTTTTACTCCTATCACGTTAAACTTGTATCAGTTAACCTAAAGTAAAAACATTCGCTTCGTGAACTTGGGGTTCCCAAATTGATATTTCTGATAGACTCTCTGTCCAGTTTAATTTTACTTCTTCATCCAAACTGCCACTGTTGGAGCCTCTTAAGTGTTCTGTTTCAGATGTCTAAAGCAGGCAAACATTATAAGAAATATCTGGTTCCTATTACTGCCGCAGAACAACCACCCTCCCTAGGCTGAGAATGTTTGTGATGCCAAAAAGCTAATTAGGTCAGTGTGTCAGTTTAAATTGTACAGGAGATGAGCATTAAATGCCTACTAAATTTAACTTTCTGTTTCTGGGTCTGGAATGTCTGTTTTCTAGGACAGGGCAGGAGCAGAGACACTGCGCTTTAAATTAATCAAAACCAGTATACTGAAATTCCTGCAGAAAATAAAATGGCAGTCAGAATTACAGTATTTATTGTGTTATCTAAATCATAAAGCCAAACAAAAGCTGAAGACAGGGATGGCTTTCAGAATGGATATTCTGCAAGCATTCAGATGGCTTGTTCTGGATGCAGTGTGGAGCAACTGCCTGGATAAATCATTGAAAAGGTCACGTGAAGGAACATTTCTGAAGTGCGTGCAACATGACTTTGCAGGCATTAGGTACCTTCAGCTGTGTCTAAATTATGGGACATGGGAGCACTTTCTAGATCCTAGGATCTAGGCGCATACCCCAAAGTCATCTCATCTTTGTCCTGCTTAGACCTGAGCATGCACCATCCCTTTTCCCTAGGCCATATGCTTGCTTCCATTAGAAAAATTTGGGTGCACACCCCAGGAGGCAGCACTGCAAGCTTCTGGCAGGAACTCAGCTGTGAAACCAGGAGAGCAGGATATCATAGAATCATAGAATGGCCTAGGTTGGAAGGGACCTTAGAGATCATTTAATCCAACCTCCCTGTCATGGGCAGGGATGCCTCCCAACTAGATCAGGTTACTCAAGGCTCTGTCCAGCCTGGCCTTGAACACCTCCAGGGAGGGGGCAGCCACAACATCTCTGGGCAATTTATTCCAAAGTCTTGCCACCCTTGTACTGAAGAATTTCTTCCTAAGATCTAATCTAAATCTATTCTCCTTCAACTTAAACCCATTACCCCTTGTCCTATCAGTGGACGCTCTTGTAAAAAGTCCCTCCCCAGCCTTCCTGTAGGTTCCCTTCAGGTATTGGAAGGCAGCTATTAGGTCCCCCCGAAGTCTTCTCTTTTCAAGACTGAACAACCCCAGCTCCTGCAGCCTGTCCCCGTAGCAAAGGTGCTCCAGCCCTTGGATCATCTTTGTGGCAGAGCATACCTGGCCCAGAGCCTAGATACATCCTCTTTGCAATGGGGATTCACAGCCTGAAGTGGGTTTAGGTTTTTAGATTATCGGTATGTGCACCAGGCACCAGATCACCTTTGTTCCAAAAGAAGTTACACACTCCTCTTCCTATATAGGGCTTGGAGCACTCCCTCGTGAAGTGAGATCTTGATTAATAATATTAATCCTTAAGATTCTTATTTTAATACAGTCACTGATATGTCCATCATTATTTTTTGCTTTTGGGGGAGAGAAGTTTGACACTTAACAGTGCCTGTCTTTTCCTCCCCAGTTTGGCTGGAGTCTGATGTGCCCATTGAGGGGAAAGTGACTCCACTGGGAACCCTCTGGTCATGTTATTGTAAGGGGAGGTCATGGGAAACCTGTCTCCTTCACTGCAGTCCATAATATCTGGGGATATGAAAAGTTTGTGCTTTCACTGTTGGCTCAGGTTGCAGAACATTCTGGTGACAAAGCTGATGATCTTCTGGGGAGAGAACAGAGGAGAACTTGTGAGAAATAGACTGGAAAGGAAAAGTACCTCAAAACCAGCTAAGTTTAGTTTAAAATCTTGACAGAATCAGTAAGAATAGCAGTTGATATGCTTTTCCTGCACTGAATAAATGGATTTATTTTCTGGTACTAAAAACCATGTACGGGATTATTTTTAGATGGCATTGTGCAGTTTATGCTCATTCAAACAATAAGCACTGGGAAAATACGGTTGGAGTAAAAATAGATGTTTTTCTCTATATTCTTTCAGCCTCTTGGAACTGAGTGTTTCTTAAAGTACTGGTGTGAAAACAAACATTGCTAAAATGAAGAGGGCAGCAGATACCACCTCTGTTCCTTGTGAGCTAATAACCCACCAGAGGTGGACTCTCTGTTATGTTTTCTTCCGAAGTATGTTCCAGGTTGCATAGTCTTTCAAGACTTGTAATCAAACAGAAGCCAGTGAAATATCAGCATCCAATATTAACTCCTAAAGGAGCTGTTGTCACCTGTTGTCACACATGATGTCACACTCTTTCTGTGTAATCCTTTTTTCTGTTAGTCAGTACCTAGTGTGGAAGTAGGTACCCCTTTCTTCCAGGTGTCTACAAAACAGAAAGGGAACTGGTGGCAAGAAAGAAATCAACTGTAGCTGTTGTTGTTTAATATGGCTACCAGGAATGTACCCCCCAGGCATGGTAACAGCGACGTCTGCCGCTGAACTGCAGAGTCTCTATTTCCCTCCTACGGCATTTCAGAAATGAACAGTGTGGGCCTCAGTTGATCTGTTAGGACTTTGCACAGCTAACACCATCAGCAGACCTTGACAATAAGGCATCCTTCCCATGCTGTGGCCTCTCTGAAGAATGACCCCCAAAAATTAAAAAGAAAAAAAAGGGGGGGACAGCGAAGTAGTAGAATACAAGTAGAATACAGAATCACAGTATTGCTGTGGTTAGAAAAGACCTTTAAGATCATCAAGTCCAACTGTTATCTGTCTCTGTGAGGCCCACTCCTACACCATACCCTTGAGCACCCTATCTAGACAGCTTTTAAATACATGCAGGGCTGGCAATTCAACCACCTCTCTGGGCAGCCTGTTCCTGTCCTTGACAACCCTTTTCGTGTAGAAGTTCTTCATAATATCCAACCTAAACCTCCCCTGATGTAACTTGATGCCATTTCTTCTTGTCCTATGGGTAGTGACTTGTGAGTCACAGACCCACATAGAGGCACCTGGATGGGCTTCAAGGCCAGACTGTCAATTAGAGTTCCAGATTCAGTTTCCTGCTTCATCCCACCCACAGGTTTGATTGAACAGGGCAAAGTAACTACCCAAGCTGGATCTAACAGAAATAGTCACACAACAAATGAAGTGGCTGCAACAGCAAAACACACGCTTTTCCAGCAAAGCTCTCTGAACCAAGCTTGTATGTTGGAAATACAACTTGGGAGCAGGAGGCTGGGAAAAAACCACCTGTTTGAGAACAGCAGCCCTCTGTTCCTCAGGGCTTGCTCCTGGCCATGCTGTGGAGCTCAAGCTGTGGGCTGCCTGGGCAGCTGCAGCCACCAGCTGTATCCAAGGGGATCCCGAGAACAGACCCAGCTCAGCAGCCGTGAACACAGTACCCTGAAGACATGAAGCAATTGTTGATCTGCATGCCATCAAGCTCCAGGGAGAATAAATACTGAGTAATCTCTTCTCTTTTGACTCACTTTACCTATTCTGCTCTCCCTATTAGATCGCTTTCTTCTCCTGTGATTAATTCTCAGTGTGGTATTTTTAATAGTTGTATGTTTCATTTGCATTTGATGCTTAAAGAGGCGGGAAAGATAGAAGGATGAAACTCCCAGAATTAATGCACGCTGATCTCCAACCCTAAGCAGCAGTATGACCCTTCTGAAAGTCTACCCTCTGTCAAGTGACTGCACCCAGGAAATAAGTATTAGACTCTTAACAGCTGTCCTGGAAACTACATCCCTGTTACTACTCTTCTTGAACAGAGTAAACTAAATAAAGTTATATGAAGTTATCAGACATGATCTCATATTCAAAGAACCACTAAAATAACATTCTAAATTCTACAGTCCTATGTAATTATTGAAGTGGAATGTGGTCTGCTTAGTATTGAATGAAACTGCTCTCTTAATTTGTAGCAGCAGTGCCACTGCTGGCATCGGATTAGCCCTGCTGCCATCATTACATCTTGAGCAATATTTACAATATATCAGTGAATAGTGTTAATGATCTCAAAATTTATCATACAGAGTTTAGGATTTTTGGCAGTCTTTAAACCTCACGTTAAAAGATGAGGGCTTGTATTTATGGGGACAAAAGATGAAAAAAGTAACAAGAAGCTAGAAAGCGTAAGGCACTTCTTTTGCCTGTCTAGAAAAAGGATGATGTAACTTGCTCATGTTCCTTTGTGTGTAGGCTGATGCTGGGGGCGAGGGGGGTTCTCAGGAAAAGGCCTGTGAGCTGTGGTGGCACTCTGCCTTTGTCCCTACAATAGCGTCCTTCTTCTCCCCAGCCTATGATGTTGAGCCTTCCTGCCTCTTTTGCTCTCTTTTATTCCTCAGCGGCCCCATTCTTTCTCATTTTCTACTTTCTTCTGTGCTGACCTCACAACCTCAATCTCTTATTTTTACATAGCTTTTTTCAGCGCCATACCTCAGCGTCCTGGAGCAGCACCCCCCTACATGTGCACACACACACACATCACCAAGAGTGGTCTTTCACTTCTTATGTCTTCAACCGTGAGCTTATATCCATTAAATATGAACAGAATGCATACATATACATGTATATAAGCGGCTCTATATGCAACATGCGAGTGCTGGATCTGGGACAATGCACATAGCTTCTTTCACCATCTTTGCGAAGCCACGCATATCCGGGGTTGCCAATGAGCTGTGCCAAGTGTGCTCCACACTAGGCTGGCGAGGCAGGCGCTGCACTAAATGTCTGTGCTGTGAGCAGAGCAGCTTGGAGTAGCTAAAGCCAGCGGCCTTGCTCCTCTGCAGACAAAGGGCTGGAAGAATAAAGGACCAGAGGTGATAAAAAATGACAAAAGGCCCCTTTGAGGAAGGCATTTAAATGCATTTTATGGTCGGGAAAGAAAGACATCTCCTTCCACAGCAGGCTTCCTCCCATCCTAAGATGGCTGTTTGAAAAGGCACCCTGCCTGAGCTGACACACTTCTGACGTGCTCCAAGCCCTCGTCCCAAAATGTCAGTCCCACAGGGCATCCAGAACGAAACCAGACATTTGGGGCACTGCCCAATTACACTTACAGGTACAATTTTGGGTGTGAATTTCTCATAACTGTGTCAGCTCTGCTGCATGTGTGTCATGAGTAATACGGTATCTGGCACTGCCTCTCCGGCTTGGTCCTGCAGCAATGTTATTGAGAACGCCCTTTTTTATTTTTTAAAGAGCATCAATTCCCCGTTGATTTGGTAGAGAGAAAAAAAGAGAACAAGAGGGAGGGGGGAAAAAAAAGCTTTGTAAGTATGAATTCCCGTGCTCAAAAAAAAAAAGAGAGGACAAATAGCAAAAGAAATCCCCCTGGTAGTACAGTCACCCGTTAAACCCCACTTGGGAATTTTTTTCCCAGCTGTAGAGCAAGCAGCACTGATTTACATGCATCTGCCCTTCTTACGTAAAGAAAAATAAAAAGCCCCTCTCCTTCCTTTAAATCACATGTTCATGTGAAACGTGCAGTTTATTGCTGAAAAGGTCGGGCTTTTTTTAAGTTTGGGTGGTAGATGAGCAGAGGGAAAGCAAAAGTAACTGTCCCAGCAGAGGGAGCTCCAAAATCTGATTTTTTGGTAGGGGTGACAGATGGTGCTTTGCTTTGAAATAGATGATCTCTGGTAGAATCCTGTTTGTTAACATATAAATCCTTTGATGATTTTCATTCCCTTCTGTTAGGAATTCCTGTCTTTCTCTCACACAGCCCTCAACACAAAAATGATATCAGAATTTGTCTGTGCACAAGGGTATTTTTGAGATGTCCTAACATTCTGAAACAATTTTTATATGTTTGAGTAAATTTCAACTTAAATTTTAATGCAGCAGTTGCCATAATTTTTCATAGCATTTATTTAAGATCCATCTGTTCAGCTTTTCTAGGAAAAAAAAAAGTCACAGCATAGGAATTACTTATGTGCGTTTTCTTAAATTTCCACATGCAGACTCTTTTAGCTCAGCAAATAAGCAAAGCTTTTTCCATTACATAAAACATATATGTAGAAATGACCATGTGTTTCATCTTCTGGTCAAGTCAAGTTAGCCAGTCCCAGATGAAGCAGACTGGATGAGTTTGAAGCCCTCACCTCTACCATCAGCACCTGCTCTTCCCTCACTGTGCTAATTCATTAAAGAGTGGCTGTGGATCCTGGTGCCACTTCATTGTTTCTGACCGTATTTAACTACTAATCTAACAGGTATTCATCTAATTTGGGGTGTGAAGGGTGACACGCGTATGCTGTTGCCCTCACAAGTGACATCTAGTAAGTATGCTTTATTTGAGTTAACATAAAAAAAAAACCCCAAAACAAAAAAACTGCCTGTCTCTTGTTCACAGGACTTAAACCTTTGTCTCTGTGGAGAAGCAGATCCCAGCCTTCATTGGACCGCTGGCAGAAATACCAAGCAAGTGAAGTGTGGAAAGCAAAACCATGCTTAGCTCTCATTTTTGGCTTCATTTTATTTTTTTATTTTTTTTTATTTCCTGATGCTCAAAAGCCTCAGGAATTTGTAACAAGCCATGTCTGCTGCCCTCAACTTCTATTCTTACAATGAATACAGAAAACATATGGCACTTAGCTCCTGACCATGTCAGGCCACTAAAATATCCAGTCTACTGGTGCTTTTTCTTTTTCTATGGCTTGGAGGAGGAAAAGACATAATGGGAGCAAGCTCAGAGGAATAGCTGTGCAGTCCTTTAGCAGCTGCTGTGTGCACAAAGAGTCCAGATAGTTGTGTGTGGGATGAACGCCCTTCTGAAACACTGTGGCGTTGCCCTGGATGTAACTCCTTGTTCTGCCAAAGAATTAATGTCATGATGTACTCCTTCCCATCTCTGCTCGTGCTGTGGCAGCACCTCAGTGTATCATCATTCATTTTGCAGATAAGAAGGATGTAAATGCTTGTTTGCTGCTGGATGCTTGATTTCTATGTACTCTGCTCTACGGACAGAAGAGAGCTGGGAACCATTTGTGCAGTTCGGAGCTTCTCATCACCAGCTACTGGGTGTGTTGTGGCTGGGCTGGGCCCAAATAATCAGAAAGTAGGATCTGGCTCCACAATCTGTTTTGTTCCCTTCTTCCCCTCCTCTTCTTGATCAGCTTCCAAGAGCTTCCTTGGGAGCTGGTGATGATGGCTGGGCACCTCGGATATCTGAAAAGCAAGCCACTAAGTTAGGTGCAAAAATAGTGCTTTAGGCTTATTTTTCAAGAAGTTTACTGATGCCTGGGCGTACAAATATTGAAACATTATTTGTCACACTGCAAAGAATAGTTACTAAACAGATTCAGATTTATTTGTGCATTTTAAATGTGTTAAAGTTGTGTCACAAACTGTTGCTTATAAATACGATGGTTTCCCAAGTCAGCCCATCTCACAAAGGATGTGGAAGCTAAACTTCCATCTGATACCTTCAGCTCAAAGTTTGCTCACCTCCCTGCTCTTCTCCTGCTGACGTGGTGCCAAGCAGAGCTGGGAGATCAGATTAATTCCTGGAAGTCCTTGTGCTCTCAAACCAAAGCTGAATTTCCTCGTCAAGTACTTTTCAGCAACGCTAACGTCAGGGATCAGTTCCTCAAGTTCACTCTGTCTTAAGTCATTCCTGCCCCAAATAATATTCTCTTTCTTAAAATCAAGAAGTTCTTAAGATCATTTTTTTCTGAAACCTCTCCCTCTCTTCTGCTTCCACCATCTAGTCTAATGTCAGTCAAAGATCAGTGTTAAAAAGATAAATGCGTTCACTGCATTTAACATCTCCTAAGCTTTTTCAACAGCTTAGGGTTTCGTGCCTGATTCTTCCTTGATTTGCAGCTGTGTAATCTCCAGTACCGCTATTCTCCAACGCACTCTATCTGAAATACATTCTCCAACAAGCTTGCCCTCTGGGCATGAGATCTGAGAGAGAATCAAACGAAGAAACCCCACTTTTGATCTAGCTCCTCTTCTTTACATTCCCACGGCCTGACCTCAGAGTGTGACAAACACAGGCTTCATGCTGGGCCCACGCACGCAGAATGGGAGCCCTGTGTTTCCAAATGCCATCGAGCCATCGTGCACAGTCTGCGCACACCCCCGGCCTGCTCTCCTGCACCCCTGGTCCCTGCTGGCTTCTGCTGCCCTGGGTGAGGTGCTGCCACCTCAGCCTGGTCTGGCTAAAGCAGGCAGCGGCTGGAGCTTGGGAGATGTTGGGAGATGAGGGTCCAGTCTCCTCCACAAAAGAAAGTGCCTCTGGTTTTAAACAAATCACCTGTCTTCAATTCACCTTCTTATAGATGATCCTCTGGGTGTTTCATCCTCTGAGGAGGAGGGAAGGGTGAGAGGCCAGTGTGCCCAGCTCCCATGAGTCAAAATGGTGAAGCCGGTACCCACAAAATGGCTGCCCCAGGGTTCTGCAGTGCATGGCTGTTGCGTCTCCTCCCCACAAAGGTGGCTGCAGTCTCTTAGCAGTGAGAGGGGGCTGTGTGTGTTTGTGTAATGGCTGTCAGCTGGAGAGCTGCCTCGGTCGTGGAGCCCCAGGAGTGGATGAAACTCGATGCAAGGCAGGCAGGATGAGGATGATGAGTTTGCAGGGAGCAGACAGAAAGGCTGAGCGGCTGTGGAGGGATGTGCTGGCTTACACTAGCAGCAAGATTCACTATCTGTAGGATATCAGGGCACAGGAAATTTAATTCAGATTTAAGCTGGAGTTGCATATACTTCAGATGGAGTATTTTCTGATTTTTTTTTCTTCTTCTTCTTTTTTTTTTATCTCCATTCATACTCTCTTACTCTGGAAACACATAACTTAAAAGCTTTCAGCAACCCACAAACCATTGCACTAATGTGCATCAGGCCTTTTAGTGGAGAAGTGATTGCCTTTCCGGAGGGGATATGGGTTGTGCCTGTGGCATTGGTGCTGGTATCATCAAATCCTCTTTGAATTGTACAACTTTTTCCAATGGGAATCAAAAGGTAGATTCAAAACTGAGCTAACCCTTAATAAATGCAATTAGACACATAGTTTTTCTATTATCGTTCTCACTGTTTTTAAGCACTAAGGCGAAGAAGTCCAAAGCTTCATAGATGTTGAGGTTTTCCAAATGTGTATGTCAATAGTTAGGATGCTGAGGCCATTTTCTTCATGTTGAAGCGCCTTTGAAATTCAGCAAGTTTTGGATCTAGTCTGCAATGCGTATGTTAGCAATAAAACCAGGAGAATGAGAGAGCTGTATTTTATCCATACTAATTTCTGTGCTCCGGAGAAACCCAGAAAGCTGAAAATACAGAAATATTTCAGCGTTTTTACTTGGTTTGTGTATAACTTTTTACAGCTTTTAGGACCATGCTATTGCAAATGGTGATAAACACATGCACAATAACTTTGGTGAGTTTTTCCATCAAGCAGCATCATATAATATTGCAGAGAGTGAATCTGCCCTTTGCTAAACACGGCTGGGTTTAAAAAAAGGAGCTGAGGAGGCACCTGCCATATCCCCAGAAGGAACAGGTGAACAGGGGGCTGTCTCTGCTGGAACTCATCATTATGAGGAGTCTTTGCTGTATCAAATATGTTAACATCCTCACCCTAGCATCCACTGGGCACTGTTTCCCCAAAATTTACCTCTTCCAGTTCCTTCTCCTTTCCAAATCCTCTCACAAACTAGGCAGCCGTTGTTATTAGTTTTGTTTTCTAATATAGGTTCTTCTTTGGTTATTTTGCATGGCATATGTGTGACACTATTAGAAATGTTAATGGCTCAATGTTTCCAAGTGAAAGAAGCCCTTTACCTATTTATGAGCGAGATGCAGAGCACTGCTGTTTTTCTGGGACAAGGCCTTAGGACCCATCAGGGTAAGCAGCTAAGACTGATAAACTGGGGTGAACCCAGAGTACCCTTTAAAAGGCTTTAGAAGGCCACTACCCATAGGCTATGTCTATATGAGAAAGTAGAACAGGACCAGGGCACTGGTCTGCAAATCATGCGTCTTGTTTAATTGTGACAGTGCTCCATGGCACAGATTTGGTCTGTGCCAGCTAGCAATATTGCAGGAAACAAAAAGAATTGGATGCCACAGACCTTTCCTAATGGATGGTTCAAATAAGACCATGTCTGGAGGCAAAGTGGAACAGCTTTGTTTTCTTGCATTGCTTCAGGCTACAGAAACATGTCTGGCCTGTTTTATTTGCTAGTATAGATGTAGCCTTATAGTTTCATCCTTAGTGCTGCCACTGATTTTACAGAATAGCATCAGAGTGGAGCTCTGCAAATCTATCATGCTGACCCTAGGCTGCTGGCAACTTTTGGTGCTAGGCTTGTTGTGTCTGCAGAAAATACAGTCGCAGCAATGACTGTAGTGTGGACTTTGCCTGCAGCTATTCTTAGAAAAAGACAAAAAAAATTTTCTGCATTATTTTTCTTTATTTTATACCTCCTTGGAACCATAAATTCCGTGGTAGCACTGTATTGTAATTTAGTCAGGCAAGCGAAGAGATTCACCAGGTAGGAACAGCAAGTCTGCAGACAACAATGCAGCCTCCACATTTTGTTCCAGACAGACCTGCCAGAAATTGGTTGGTTTGTTCTTGTTTCTTCCTGTATCTTTACCAAAAATCAGGGAAAGCTGTTAAAGGGTTTATACTAGTAAAACATTGTTAACTACTCGCTTGTATTTCCACTAGTAGTGAAGGAAAAATACCTTTCTTAACTCAGCTGCTGCAGAGATGAGGGTAGTCACATCAGAGGCTCCCTGGTTTACAATACTGAGATTTCTGTTTTTTTAAATATAGCTAGGTTAACACTCAGCTTTTTTCTCCCTTCAGGGAGAAACACTTTTATATCAGTGTTACTGTGAATAAGATTTTGTTTTATACCCCAGGAGAGACAAAGATAGTTAATTTTAAAAACATATGCACAGGCATGCATCTCTTAGACCCTGTTTAGTGGTGGTTGGCTCCCTGGAAGCGAGACGTGGGAGTAGCGCTCTTTGGCAGAGCAATGTTTCCTGCAGAGTTCTGGGCTCCACCGCCTGCTATGCCACTGCATGAAGGGCTGCCGGTCACATGGCTATGGCCCTTGTTGGAGCCCTCAGCAATGATAAAAGAAGTTTAAGAGTGAGGTTTTCAGCCTTCCCCAGCCACACTCCTTGGCATGCATCCCTTCCTCCTGGGGCAGGGCAGCCAACTGGATCCCCAACAAAAGCAGCACTTCCAGAGCGGGTTATAGAAGTGCCAAGGAGAAGGACAGCCTTCAGCAGATGTGCTGGGAGAGACTGAAGAAAATGAAGGCCAGAATTTCTGTACGATTTCTTTTCTTGTTTTAACTGCTTGCAGGTATGCAGGTTTTGGGGGAGAATGGAGGGACATGGAAGGGTCAGGACTGATACGCGTTTAAGTAGTGATAGAAGGTCTGACCGAAGGCCTGCCTAGCTCAAGTTTTGTGTATCACTGAGCTCAACAAGGCTCTTATGGAATGAGTAGATGCTGCAGGAAACTGGAAAACAGTGAGAGGGGAAAATGTTCCAATGACTTCAACAAGAGCAATAAGGTCCTGAGGCAGTAGCGAGAGGTCCCAGTGCAAGTGCTTGTTCCAGCTTGCAGAGACAGAGGCTGAGGTGCTGTAGGAGGACTGGAAAAGGCAGGACCGTGAAATGGACGGTGCTTAGTCCAGAAGAGTCCTGCTGAGGCAGGAAGAAAGTGAACTGGAGGTACAGCTCTGGAGAGGAGCAGATGCGAGCTTCTTGAGTTCTCAAAGAATGGATTGTACCAAGTGTGAACCCAGGTGCAATGTCAGTCTCCATCAGATGCTGAACATGCCTAAGATTAATGAGGAAATGCAGCAAGTCAGAGAGGAAGTGTCAAGCATCCCTGGCATGGTGAGAGCCAGCTCCAAGGAGCTCTAGGACACACAGAATTACCTGGAACTGAAGCCTGCTGGTGGCTGAAGTGCATGAGGGAGTCAATGGCAGGTGTAAACCCCTGCTAATTGTGTAATTATTTCTTTAGTAAGGATAAAGAACTTGGGAAAAAGGGAGGAAGTAGCTGCTGATGGAAGACCATGGCAGCAGGTCAAATGTGTGTGATACTTCTCCCTAATGTTCCACAGCCTTTCTACATATTTGATAACCTTCTGTGGACTTTCCATCCACTAATTTGTCCCTGAACACATGTAGGCACAAAAAGAGGGAAGGGCACACAACCGTAATGTGAAACCAGTGGCATGAGGAGTTGGGATACAGGAGTAAGGGGAGCAGGATGTGCTCCTGGTAAGTAAGATGATGAGATTTGAATACCTGAGAGCCTTGGTCACTAGCAGCAACAGTCAGAGTACATCATGTGCTGGCTGATGGGATCCATCAGATGTTTGATGGAGAGCTCATGCGAGAGCTACAGGGGCATTAGAAAAGAGACATTGTAACTGTACTGCACACACATGCAGCTGTGCTGCACAAGTGGGGAAGGTCTAAGACTAGACGGCACACCAAGCACATCTGCTTACTTGTTTAGGCTTAAATGCTGTCATTTGGTGCTTACTTCGTTGCTTTAGAGGCGTGGGCCTGACTCATGCCAGAAATAGTCTGCTAGAAAGTCAGAGTGGAGGAGAAATGGAGCTATACTTGCCTGCTTTTTCTTTCTTGCTCAAGCAGAGTAATGGGGGAATGATCGGGGAGGGTGGGTGGGGTGGGCAGAGGTGGGCATCAGGACTTCCAGCCCCCTACTTTAGCAGCATTGATAGGAATGAATAATTAGATAGCATTCATTATAAAACCATAGACCTGCCTTTGGCAACAATATCATTGAAAGCATTATTTTAGTATAGACTCTGCGTTGGCCTTGTTAGTCACTGCCTTTTAGAAATCTCTTGCATTTGGAATCTCTGCAAGAAATCTAATTGCTCATGTGATTAAAAGAAACTTTGGGCCATGGATAAGAAACATGATGTGTGGTAAAAAATTCTGCCTAATATTTTTTTGGCGTCTATTTGTAACAGCATAATGACCATCTGCTTTATAGAATCTATAAAAAAGATTTCTGTGCACCTGTTTGCATTGCAATGAATGTCAGTATGTTGTTTTTCCTGTTACCACAGCATCAGGCTCTATTATCTGTTACTAGTGCAAACTGATTTGTTCCTAATAATAGAAAATAGGGCATAAATGAATGTCCTAGTTTTTTGCAGAATTTGGGCCCCAAAAGTGGGGCAGTTTTAAAGATACTTGTGAGGTTTCTACACTGCAAGGAAAGACAGTGATGATTATTTTTCAGACCAAAGCCTTCTTAAAATGCTTATGAGTGTATGAAAATTTTTAGTGCTATTAAAAAATGGCTAAAAATTCTGTTTCCCCTTGTTTAAAGTAAGGAAATAAAGAACTTTTAGGCTGGTAGTGTGGCTTGTAGTCACCAGGCTGTCAGCAAGGTGTTACTTATTTCACAGACCTCAGGACCTAACTGTCACACAGCGAAGCAGCAGCCTCTGAAGCCCAGTCAAGCTAAGATTTTGTTAATGAAGAAACACTAAACTTTCAAGACTTTTCTGTCTCTCACTACTGACTCTGGATTGATGTGAACTAGCAGTCCACTGCTCACCAAGGGTTTTGTTGGACATTAGCACAGTGTTTAATAAAGTGTAAATCTACTTCTCAGAAAATCAATAATGGTAATTCTCAAGTGGCCACCCCAGCGTTTCAGGCTCACCTCCTCTTGTGCAAGGAGAGGGAGGAAAGTAACAGACAACCAGCAGCAGCTGAAGCCCAATCAAACCAGTATTTGTACATGGCAAAGTATCACTGTTCAGTAAAACAAATGTTTGTTTCCACCTTCATTTAAAATCACAGAGCAGGGACAACATTTCTGTTCCTCTCAGTGTCTACGGGCACAGAGTGTGGTGGAGATGTCGGTGATGAGCCAGGATACTGCTGGGGTGCATCTCTGTATTGAAGTTCAGCACGAGGACCTTGCAGGTTTGGTACGATCACTTTGAAAAAGGATCTGGGATGAACAGTTTCCACAAGCCCTTTTCCTTGCTTGTATTTCACAGGCAGTTTTCCCAAGCCATTGGTGTTACTCTAAAGCTGTTTTCTTGCTCCTTGGTTTCCTTCCAAGTATGATTCTCTGAAAGCTCTTCACTAGCTTGTATTTGCAGGCTGTGAAATGCATGGTAGTAGCGGAGAAAACAGGAAGTTTCAACGTAATTCCCAGAGGTTATGTATGGGATTGAAACCAAAAACTGTTTTATGTTTGTTTTGGCCCACAGAGCTGGAACCTAGTGCTGTGGAGTTATTAATGTTCAGCAAAACATTCCAGTGGGTATGTACCCATGAACCTGCTGACTCCTTGTTACTGTATTTAAAGAGATGCTGTAGAAAATAAAACCTAGTTTATCCAGTGAACTTTAGCAGCACTGCATCTGTTCAGATGACGTGGTTTCTAAGAATATGCTTTTTTTAGAGCTCTTTTTACTTTTCTGATCACTCCTTGGGCCAGGACACAGAATCCTTCATGCAAATACAGTCGGTTTCCTACGTTCCTTATGACTTACTTATCTGAGAGAAGGAAGAGAAAGAACTCTGTGAATTTGCCCTCTTCAGTTCACTGAAGGTTTTTCTCCATGGAATCTTTCATGGAGTTACTTCCTGCAGCGTGGCACAGGCTGCTCTCTACCACAGGTGGAATTTTGTCCCTTCATCCATTTTGAGCCCCCATTTGCAAATGCATATGGCTGCCTCACCTTCTCTTGACCTATACACTAACTTTTGGCTTTGGTTTTACACCAGAAAACAGAAGTCAGTATCATGTATGTGTTCAGTGATCAACTCTGTAGCCAGCATGAGAAAAACAAGACTGGGGTGGGGGGAAGGGGGAAAGGGGAAAGGTACATTAGCCAACAACAAGAGCAAAACTCACTCAGATTTGTAATGGAAGCATCTCTAGAAATTCTCCTCCTCCCTGGAATTAGAGGCTGGACTGTGTTCGAAAGCACAAGGAGAGCAAGATATTATCCTAAAATTGTTATGATGCCGTTGTAATTTAGAGTCTGCCTGGAACTGCACAGTGCGTTTCAGCAGTTTCCTCCCCTGGGAGAGCTGCAATGTTTTGTGCCTGTCAAATGGAATTTCTGATACTAAAACCTCACACTGGATTTAATTAACACTCTTACTGGCCTGCACCAGCTTCTCAGAAAGTGCTGCTCATGTGGGTCTTGTAATTGTATCTCAGGGTATCTGTGAACACCACATGCTGTGGAATGCTACTATTTGCGTAGCTAACAGTTTGCCCTTTTAACTCCAGTATGTCTTTCTCTCATAACACAAAGTAAGTTTAATGACATAATAAAGAAAAGGTTGTTGGAGCAAGATTTCAGGTCAGGGTTTTAGCTACTGGGTTGAAATCAACCATCTACAAGAAAAACAGATACCAAAACCAATCCTTGTCTGCTTTATCAACTAAATATTGTTTAGTTGCTTAGCCTCTCAATTTATTTTGTCACTTCTGAATCGCTTTGTTTTGTTTCACACGCCGTCCCCTTTCTCCTGTGCAATGCGACAAGAGAAATAAACTGACTTTTGTTACACCTCTAATCATCCCTTCTAACAATTCTTTCAGTGATGATCACATGAAACTGTACCCATTATGTATAACAACTTGCACTCATTTTGCTCCCCTCTCATGCGTTTATAGCTGGAAGCCCATACTAGAACTTACCAACCCAGTTAAGAACTACAGCAGCACCTTATGGAAGGATGCATTTTCATCTTTCTTTCCCTCAGCTCTATACTAATTCCCGGAGAAGGCGTGGAAGATAATTGATTTTTGGTAGAAGGTGGCTAGAAATTGTGTGTGGGGATGTGGTTCTTTCATCTTCACTGTACAATGAACAGATATAGATAGTAATTTGTATGAGTAGTTCAGGCTAAAAAAAGATACGCCCTTCCACAGCTTACCTTCAGGTTTTTACCTACTAATTGAAATCTGTCTTCCACTTAACTGCCTTTCAAAGTCATCAGCATGCTTCAGCTGGGGAAATAGCAAAATTGTAACTGAGACCGGTGGGCATAAGAGACAAACATGAGGAGCAATCAAGCTCTTTTTAGTAACTAAATACCCCAGGCATGTAGCAAAGTTTAAATATCTGCTGGGCTACGCTGCCCAATGCTGGCTGGTGAAAATGTCTAATATTACTCCAATTCCTGCTGCATAAAGGGCATCAGGACTTTTTTTGTTCTGTGTAAATAAGCAGGACTACGACAAAATACATTGTTGTTATAGTTAATGTAGGCATATCAAAGACATCTTAAAACTAGCAGCTTGACAACTTACTGAGCTTCTCAGGTAGATGTTGCAGCACACCCTGGTTTCTGCACTTCCACAGCTGTCTTGCTAACAGCATCCCAGTATCTAGTTTAAAACCAGCTCTATCACGGCCATGCAACTCAAAGTTGAAGTACAAACACAGTGCTGGTTTCCTCAGGTAACTAAAATGACCCACTAAGCCTTCAAAACTAGCTTACTGAAAGGGGTTCCTGTTCAGACGCATACATGATTGTGGGCTGTCTTCCTGCTCCCACCAAAAGTGGGAGCTCCATATCAGATAGCTAAGTCTTCCCTTCTTATCATTGCTATGTATTTTTAAGAAGGAAAGCCCCCATGACATAGCTCATCAAAGTCACAGATTGTCACAGCAACTTCTAGACCAGCAGGACACAATGCTGTTATGTCCCATCCTTTACCTGTTGTGAACCTGGGCCTGGCTTAGAGAGCTTGTCCTGTCTCCATCACTCATGATAGTGAGACCCAGCTTCCTCGTGCGGATGCTCAGGGAATCCAGTCCGGAGTTGGGCCTAGGCTGCAGCATTCCTGAGTGTCTCCAGTGCCAACCTCTCTGCTCTTCCAGTTCAGTGAGTCTAGCCTTGGAGGATGTGTCATTTCTAAAAGTCACAAAATACTTATGAATGTACAGCTAGCACCTGGCTTGTGATAAGGATACCTACTGTCTGTCTTTCTACCAGGGAATCTCTTAAACTACTGCAGAGGCTGTATTTTGAGGACTTCAGTTTGCTTACAAAAAGATGACTGGGGGCTGATGGTGTAGAAGTTACTATTTTTGCTCTGGGACAGGAAACAAAGCTTTTCTCTGTACTCTGATTCCATCCAGTTGGCCTTGCTGCTGTCCTCATTTTACTACAGGCTTGTCTGAATACCTCAATTCTTGTCCTTGTTAGATATTTCCTCATAGTTGCTGTCACCTGTTACAACTCGGGGCATAGCCACAGAGGGAACCTCAGTGGAGCCAGAATGCAGGCAGCTGCTGACATGTTACGTACAGGCTCCTCTAGCTGTGCTCCAAGGCCATTAGCCGGTGCTTCTGCCACAGCTCCCAGTGACGAATCTGAGCAGCAGCGTTAATTTGCACAGATGTGGTTTCTGTTATGGCTTGAGTTGCCTCTTCTCCTTTCTTTCTCTTATGTTCATATTCATCCTTCATTTATTCACACTTTTTCACTTGTTTCAGGTGTATCAGTGCAGTAATGATCTACACAAAAGAATTCGCAAACTGCAAGCTCTGCAAATGTAGCAGTTGTTAGGGATCTGTCCTCTTAAAAATCCATTCTTAAATCTGTACACCCTATGAAATTAAAACCAAATGCTGGAATGTTTTGCTGCAACATGCATGTTTCAGCGAGACCCATCTGAGAGTTCGCTAACAAAAATGTATGAGTTATTAAACATTCAGCTTGGTTTCCTGCATTCCTTGCACCATTATGGTGCATTCCTTGCACCATTACAGCAGCTTTTCTCCCCTCCAACACTTTTTTCCTACATTTGGGGAATATGGTTTAGGGGAGAACTTGTAGAGCGGGGTTGATAGTTGGACTCGATGATCCCAAGGGTCTTTTCGAACCCAAATGATTCTATGATTTAGGATGATAGCTAAAACCAAACTATGCTTGGCTGATGAGTTGGAGGAGAGAATAAAAGAGCAGAACAGGAGTCAGTTTTGTGGGTTCAGGTAACTTGCAGCACTTGCCTTGAATAATATGGGCTCATAGATGTTTCCAGTGTAACCATTCTAGCTCTGTCCCACTAAATGCAACAGGAGAAAAAGATGCAAGATCATAACATAATTGCCAATATGTGATTGAGCCACTAAAAGATTAAAGTTGCAAAACACTTTGCATCACTTGCATCTTTTTGTCTGAGGAGCGAAGTCTATTTATACAGCCTCATTTAGAAAACCTGCTCATCATCCCTACACAGGAGAAAAAGAGACCACTTTTCATTTCTGTGGATTCCAATAAATAGTGCTCGTAAAGAAACTTTAAAACAGTACACCAAATACAACTGCTATATAAATATGTGTGACTCCTTCCAAGGTACCAGACGATGGACTTACCTGCAAGTAAACCCTGTCCCTTTAAGGCTGAATTTGGCCAGGGGTTTCTGCATCTCTCAGCTCATTAGTTCAGGTTGCACAGAGCCTTTTGGAGATCGCTCCAGTGAAGGGTGAGCAGCAGCAACCAGCTCCGTGCTCCCACAGCAAGGGAAGCAAAGATGACGGATCACACTTGCTGTCACTTCAGTGAAAAGATTAGCATGAATGGATTAGGAATCCAGTTAGCCACTCCTCTTCTTTTAGCAAAAGCTGGCATGTCAAAGGTTGCTGTGTCTCAAGAGAATAGGGGGTGCAGATGGCTGAAAATCCTGACATGCTTTGATGCAAAATAAAATTTTGGCCCTGTTGTTTTGTTTCCAGCTTTGGAGCTTCCGAGGAAAGCAACCTTGTCAGTGTCTGGCAGGGCTCCTCCGCACAGCCACTTCCATCTGCAGCCATCTTTCTGCTCTAATCAGACAGATTTCTTACCCAGATTGGTAGCTGTTTGCCAGACAGTGTTACGGGGCTGTCAACAAATGGACTGCAAATCACTTTTATATTTGTTCAAATGAAGCTCCTTCTCTTGTCTTTCACTCATCTTCAGGGATGCTCAAGGTCAGCAGTTAGAGGCTTTTTCAAAAGAAAAAATAGTGTTTCTTTTCCACTTTCTGTCTGTTTGGAGGATTTTTTTTTTTTTTTTTTTTTTGTTTGCGGTTTATTTCTGGTTNTTTTTCTGTTTGGGGGATTTTTTTTTTTTTTTTTTTTTTGGATGCAGTTTAATGCTGGATTTATTTCAGTATTGTATCTCTTATGTAGCAGTGCTTCCTATTAATCTTTTCTGAGAATTTACTCGAACCATTAAATGAGGCATTGAGAAGGCTTTGTATTTTGTTAAATTGTTAGGTCAATATTGACCAGAATATTTGCAGAATTCCTAGATATTAATCTGGCCTCTGCTGGGCTTTGTAGCGGTTGCATAGGGATTTGTCAGGGTAGATCAGTGCTTTAGTCCTTCACACATTGCACCTCTTGGCATTTTGGTACTCCAGAAGACAGTGGACATTTCTTTGCCATTGTAGATCAAGTCTCATTCCACAAAATGCCCAGTTGTAAAAGAGGAAGACCCCAGGGAGTCTCTTCAGAAAGTGTCCAGGAGAAGGTCTATGTGGATGATATTTTCTCTACAGGCTTAGTACTCCCAGCCACCAGGGGCTGGGGAAAGAGTGGAGCCCTCCATCCTGAGTTATAGGTGTGCTGCTTGTGCAGGTCAGCTGGACTCTTTCCTCTTCTTCATTAGAAGAAAGAGGGAGTTCTTGAAGCTCTATGCTTTCAGGCTTGCGTAAAAAATGAAAATAACAGTTATATACCTCCCATCAGAAATTTTAAGGGAGAATCCATTATTTTTGACACAGAATGGGTCAGACCACTTCAGTTTAACTAGAAACCAGCACCATTAAAAATAAGATGTAAAGCAGCTGACAGAGCAAAGCTAAACTTCCGATTCAAGAGAGCAGACTCATTTCAACACCTCAGATGGCCCTAGCAATGTGAATAAAGCTCTAGTAAACATCCATAATTTATCAGAATACTTTCTTAACCTTTGGAGGTTTAAGTCCTTAGTGGATAACTGATGTTTTTATTATAACTCAAATTATGATAGGACAGGAGAACTTCAAGAAAAGCATGTGGTACAGAATGTTTGTGTGTTGTAGGACAGTGTAGGGTGACTTTGTTTAGCCTGCATGAAAGGCAGTGTCAGAGGGCACTGTTCGTGGGAGCCGATACAACGCCTTTATTCTCTTTCCATTTTCTCAGTCTCTGAAGAAGAACATAAAGCATTGAAAACGGAATCTTCTGAATGTCTCATTTGTTCTGAACTTTGTTCAACTGGGCTGTATAATGAAAGGTTCAAGAATTACTTGACCAGTCTGACCAGTCCACTTCCTGTACCTGGTATTATACTGACATTTACTTTTGTGGAAGCAGATGCAGGCTGCTGTTGGTCTCCCTCAAAATGCAATAAATTTAATCCCATTAAAAAGAGAGCTATTATGTTAATGAAAATGGGATCCATTTGCTAAATACCAGACATCCATGTGCTCCAGAAAGATTTATGACCATGGAAGTGCTATGGAGCAGAATGGATTCACACAAGCTGTACTAGCTGAAGCTTCCTAGGCCCCAGTCATCAGTACCTGGAGACCTAACAAAGTCTTTTTCCTGATGGTTGTGACCAGACAGTCCATCAGACTGTAAAACTGGCAAAAAAAAAAAAAAAAGTTGCAATGCATGGAAACATGTAAACAGCTCCTTCAAGGCAGTTAAAAATGAAAAGCAATAAACAAAATAAGTTAGGATGAAAGATAATATTTTACATCATTTGTTATTTTGCTGGTTTGGTTAAATAAGCTGTGCTCTAAATGGTACAAATTCTATATTGAACAGCCATATTCTTCTTATACTTCCTAAAATTGATGTAATTATATATTCTTGTAATTATAATTCAATACCTGTTAGCTTGTTACACTGACTTTGGACAACCCAGACAAGAAATAAATAATGTATATTTCAAGCCTAATTTAATTTTCAGTGATTAGAAACTAATTAACACCCGTTCAGGCAATCTGCACAATCACATTTCTTGCCATCACTTTAGTTTTCTTGGAACTGAAAAAACTAACAGCTTTTTAAATTAAACAAAACAAATGTTGTTTTGGTCTTTCCAGGCTGTTCGCGGTAAATCCCTTGATCCTCATGCCTGTAAGTAGTTGCAATAGCTTCAGTGAAATCCCTCACTTAATATTTAAGTGGAGATGAAGCACAGACCTTGAGCTGCAAGAGGAAGTAAGAAGGTGGCTATTTCAGAGCTGTTGCCGGGTGCCCACAGCAGGTAATCCCACCAGCTGTGCTGCTGGGCTGCTGCCACCCCATGCCCTGCAGTGGGGTCCTGGGCTCCTCCTGGGCAGAGTCCGGCAGCTGTGAGACCCAGGCACACCAGCTGGAAATTGCTATTTTTGCCTTTTGTACAAGCAGAGCATTTGGCTTCTGGTTTATCTTCTTGGTTGCTTTCTTGTCTGGCTCCAGTGTTTCCTATTTTCAAAGGCATGGGTTATGATGACCAGTTTTCTTTGATGTAGGTCTCCTTCCTTCTTTTCTCTTTCTTCCTTTCTCTCTTCCTCTCTGTTTTTCTGTTTAGGCTATGTGTGATTCCAGCCAAGCTTCTGCCTACAGTGCTTAGATTGTCACTCTGCTACTCCACACATCACTCCAATTTACTGCAAAAACTAAACTCTAAGTGGAAGTATGCCTTTGGTTCCAGCAGGCTTAATGTGCTTCTCATAAGTGTGTGAGGGGAGTTCTGTGGCTGCCCCAGCAGCTCCGACCCCGAAATCCCCAGGACAGCAAGCAGGGCACTGCAGAGCCCTTTCATACTGGAGACTGACGACATAAACTAGGAGAACTGGGCAGTGGCTACCAGAACTTCTGGAGATGATTTTCTTTTTAAATTTTGTGTCATACAATTTCAACTGTTTTCTGTAGCCCAGAGTTGTACATTTTAAGCAGCTGGTATATTTTCCAAAAGAGTCAGTGTGATAATGTGCGTACTTGTGGGGTGTTGTATCAGTACTAAAGTATGTTATTGCAGCTTATCAAAAGCATTAATATTTATCTGCTACTGTGTCTATATTACAATATATGTAATTCATGGGTTTTGTCAGTTTTTAAAAATTTATCAGTTGTTCTGTAGAGGTCTAAAAGGGAATAAAGAGTATAGTAATATAAAGAGATCATTAAAGAGGGAGTCATAAACAGTCATTCACCAATTCCTGAAGTGGTAATAACTGCTCTACAAGCAAATATGTATGGTAATAAATCTTTCCATTCATTTGCTGTAGGAAACAGACAAGGAAAGCGACCAGTGAACCTGATTCCTGTCACTACTCTGCTAAATCATCTCCGGTAAGTTGTTCCACAGATCTTTCCTGACCAAATCTTTGTCAGTGTAGAATAAGAATTCCCAGATGACACACTATTTTACTTGTAATGCTGCTAGTAAAATTGTTTATAGAGAAGGTCTTCAGACTCAGCTGATTTATTTAGCAGTAAGTATGGCTTTTACAGCTGTTGGTATGGGCTTTTTATCGTCTGGCTATTAACCTAGGTATTGAAAGGAGTTCATCAATGTGTGACTCTCTATAGAATTTATTTGCATTTTAGTTTGGTGGTCTTTCTTGGCTGAATACATCATATAGAAATGAGTTTGGAAACTCAGAGTTAACGTATTTGTCATGGTTTAACCCCAGCTGGCAACTAAGCCCCACACAGCCACTTGCTCACTTCCCCCAGTGGTATGGGGAGAGAATCAGAAGAGTAAAAGTGAGAAAATTCATGGGTTGAGATAAAGGCGGTTTAATCGGTAAAAGTTGTGCATGCAAGCAAAGTAAAATGAGGAATTTATTCACTATTCCCCATCGGCAGGCAGGTGCTCCATCATGTGTAACAGTTACTTGGGAAGACAAAATGCTGTAACTCCAAATGTTCCCTCCCTTCCTTCATCTTCCTCCAGATTTATATGCTGAGGATGACATCATATGGTCTGGAATATCCCTTTGGTCAGTTGGGGTCAGCTGTCCCAGCTGTGTCTCCTCCCAGCTTCTTGTGCACCCCCAGCCTGCTTGCTGGTAGGATGATGTGAGAAGCAGAAAAGGCCTTGACTGTGTGTGAGCACAGCTCAGCAATAACAAAAACATCACTGTGTTATCAACACAGTTTTTACCACAAATTCAAAACATAGCCCCATACTGGCTACTATGAACAACATTAACTTTACCCCAGCCAAAACCAGCATATTCTGCACCTCTTATTCCATTCCATTTATGTCATTTTCAGGTCCCACACTATCCAGTACATCCTCATTAACCACCACCTCCCTTCCCATCCTTTGATATAGTACACAGACATCATTCCCTTAGTCTATAGACCACTCCTGTAAAATGTCTTTAAAATGTCCACAAACTGTCCACTGGGTTCATTAGTCCATGACTTTAGGCTCCAGTTGTTGTGGTGGTCACTCAGGACAGGAGAGGTGATATGTTGTGTGGAGTTACTGGGCGCCAAAGCCAGCTCAGGTCGGGTCACTGATGAACTTGCACTGCTTCTTGTAGGGCTTCTCCTTCATTGGTTCAGGTGGTTCCTGCTAGAGTAATTCCTATAACATGCAACTCAAACCATGGTTTACAACCATTTAAAAGGTATGTCCATTACAATCTCCACCCCTAGTTCCTTTGGACTAGGTTATAGGGTTTAACATTGCAATGAACTCTGACTACCAAAACACAACAGTAACTGCCCATTTAATACCACGTATGCAGAAAGTAGTTAGTTTTCCTGTCTTTTGTATCTGTAATTAGGCTTTGAGGACTTTATTGCCCTCAGGCAGAGTGCCTGTCTCTAGCAGTTGCACATGCACATTTCTTCTGTTTCTACATCCTGTACTTTCTATTTTCTTTTCATGGCCCATTGCTTAGCAATTGATTTTACTTCACACAGTAAATTCTCCATAAATAAAAGGTGGAGAATAACACTTTAACTTAGTCAGTTATTGTAATTCTCTGTTTATTCACTTGATCAATAACTTAGAGTTGGTGAAAAAACATTGGCTCTGAGACAACAGGAAGGTGATGCACTCCCCACCTGACTCCTTTCCCAGCAGCTGCAAAAAGACCTTACAGAAAAGTGTTAGCAATAGGAGTTATCGGTGGATATCACGGCACCCTTGTTCTCCTTTCTTTCTGAATTACTTCTACCTTGAAACATCAACTGGCAGGCCCAGAATGAGTTGGCCTGGATAGATGTTTCTGTTTTCATTTATACTGATACCAGGGAAATCATTATTTCAAAAGTCAGTCTCTAACTTATGCAAAAGTAACGCGGTAGACAGTGCTGGTGTACCATATACTAAGGTGCTGGCAGAGAGAAGCTGCTTCAGTCTACAGCAAGATGGGTTTTGAAGTTAATTGCTTCATCATTGTCACTGCAGGATCATGCATGTGTGTAGCAATTTCTGCAGTCATTTTGTGGTGGTTATTATTACTAAAACCTTTTGTCACTTTAATTAATAACTTTCACTTCTTTGAAAGCATATTTTAATGAGTTTGAAATGCAAAGTGTATCTTTAAAAATCAGAAATTACTGTCTCTGAGAGTTAGTGGATGAAGGAGGCAGGCTATTAATGCCAACGTTCCAGTCATCTGTGCTTTAAATCCTTGGTGTGATCACTTGTTAGTACTCAAAATACCTTACTCAGTTTTGATATGCAGTATTGTCCAATGCTAAGTAGAATCTCAGGAAGTGGTGATTAAGAGAACGTGACTGAGAAACTGGGATAAAAGATCACAAGAGGAACATTGTAATAGTTTGTAGGTCTATGACTTACGGGAGGAAATTTTATCTGATACTGTTAACTGGCAAAAAGGTGTCTGAAGTCCTGATTCTGCAAAGGCTGTTGTGGGAGTCCGACCCCCATATATTAAAGGAATTACAGCTGTGTAACCCTTAAATAGAAAAGAGAAATATAGAATATGCCTGGATTTAGAAATACTAAATGTGGCTTCTAAGGTTTGAAGTAAGTCATAGTGTTTAGATTCCCTGTGCCTGTAAACATTTTTGGTGTGTCTCTTCAGTGACCGAAGTTCTGACAAAAGAAGTGGATTGAGATTATTTAACCAGAGACTAAGCTTTTCACATTAGATTCACATTTCACATTAAATTCTGCATTTCCTAGGAAGAAGGTTTTGTATGTATAATAATAGATTCTATGCATGTTTTCAGGTGTGTTCTGCACTGTGTAACAATTCCAGCACCTAGATACATCTTATAGGCAACATTTTGTCGTTAACTGAAGTGGATATACATGACGAAACAAATTTGATGTCAATGACTGATCTTACATTTACTGTATCAATGCAATACCATTTTGTAAGTTCTTAAGGAGACCTATCCATTAAAAAAAATCACTTCCATGAATAAAAGTGCTGTGTAAAATGCATATTTTCTCTGAATCATTACTCTGCATTGTACATTTTATGTTTGCCTCCCACTAAAAGGGAATTCCTTCTACTGAATCCAGTATTCTGAGTTGAATCAGATATTCTAGGTTTACACATAGGAAGAAACACAAGGCTGGGCTGCCAAATGTACAATCAATTTCACACCTGAATTTTCAATGAGTTTTTACAAGCTGTCCATAGCCAACAAAAGATGTCTTTCAAGTGAAGTTATTATACTCAAAAGAAACCTGGAGTATGCCATGACTTGCACTGGTTTCTGTAAACTGCAAATGAATAGGACCAAATTAAGATTTTTTTCATCATACACAGTGCCAAGTAGGGTCGATGGTTCCTTCTCTCTTGTGTCATCTCCGCAGTTCTCAAATAATTTAGAAAAAACACAGAAGTTCACGTTGTCAGTGAAAACAGTGAGCTTAACAGAAAGTTTGCAAAGAATGAACCACAGAAGTGTCCACTTTCTGACTAAAAACACTTTAAACCAATGGATTTTGAACTTGTGCGTAGGCTGCAGAAGGCCAAGATAAACAGATATGGAACTGGCAAAGTGAAATAAAAGACGTATTCTGTGGTTAAGTAATTGCCCTGAGGGCTAAGAGGAGCTACAGCCGTGTAAGTCCATAGCTGGAAATGCTGGAAATATGGCAGTCGACAGGGATTTGATATTTTCTGTTCTTTTTGGACTAAATAAAAGAATTGTGATTTATTTTGTTCCTATTATACACAATTTAGTAGCATAACGTTAGTGTGACCACATTTCTAAAACTCACCTTAGATTGCTAACCATTCCTTTGCAATGGTTTGAATCCATCTAGTGGGTCACAACAGTCTTTATTTCCTTTGAGTTGTTTGGGGTTTTTTTCTGTAAGATGCACTGTGGGGATTCCTGCTGAGCGAGTGATTATTTCCAGCTGTGTTAATAAATTTCCTGAAAAGATGACAAGGAATTATTTTGATGTTGTCTTTTAACTGGCTAAAATCCATTTTGAATTTGAAAAGGAAACATCTAGTATTGATTTCAGACACACAGTTTACAAAGAACTAGCAAATATAGTGTAGAGTAGAGGAGTAGCAGCCCTGAAACATTCTATGATTCAGAGATTCCTCCTTAAGAAGAGCATTTTGAAATGAAAATGCTTCCTTATAAAAAAAAAAAGAAAAAGATGAGGATTTGATGGCATGCTTGGTTTTAAACTTACCCTTGTCTGTTCTCACACAGTGAAGTCACATAGTGTGAATCAAAGAAGCCAAGTAAGAAGCAATAATGGTATTTTTAAAATGTTGCTGAGGAACTGTTCATTAATGAGGAAGAGCTTTGTGTAACAAAAAGGCTGAATTCCAAAACAACTCCCTATTCATTCAAAAACTAAACTTGCATAAGCATCTATTTAGTGTAGATGGTACTGTCAGCTCTAGAGGACCACAGTTTTAATATGAATTACTGTGGTTTGGTTTTGTTTCAGGCAGTGTTTACTAAAACAGACTGTTCAGAGTAATTATTTAGCCTACAGGTATTTGTCTCCCCATACAGGGAACATCTACAGTCTTTGTTTTCAGACTTAAATTATAGACCTAAATTTAGCAAATCTGATCACTCTGAGAACTGTTAGAATTTGTTCCAAAGAGAAAATGGCTGTATTTGCAGTTGTCTTTGTTTAGGTGAGGACAGCAAGGTGTCTCACCAAGTGAAAATAGTTGCATAACTGCAGTGGAGGGATTCACCCACTGGCAGGTAATGGCCTAACATTACTCAGATGCAATTAGTGGTACCAAAATCAATATTTGTCTTGCCAATATTTATCTGAATATTTTCCTAGATCCCAAGAGAAAATGGCAGTGGGTAAATCCCATTAATCGGATGGGGAAATACGTCTCCTAGCAAGGAAGAATACTTCAGTGTTTCATTCACCCTCAGGAGTATTGTATTGCTTCAGAAAAACAAAGACTTAGACATCTGAGTTAAAAAAATTCATATCTTCAGAAGTCCTGCAGTATTTCAGCAGAAGTCAAGTGGGAGTTCCTGTGTGCCAGCTTTCCAGTAGTGATGTTCCCTCAGGAGTCAAGTGTATGTTTTGTGTACAGCTTGTTGCTACCTAGTGTATGTAGCTAAGCTACATCGAGTTCTTTATTTTAAGCAAATATCTACTGAGCTCATTGGTAAGACTAGGTACATTGGGTATTCAGTGGATCTGGTTTAATGTACAAGATGTTTTCCCTGTTAAACAGTAGTTCAAACACTTGTGTAAGTTCAAGTCCATCTTCTGTTCATGAGTTTTTGAATTCACCTCTACTATGGATGCTTAAATTAGCTACATGATGCTATAGGATGAGGCAGCTTTAATCTTTTCCGTTGCTAAATGGAACAGTTTTATGAAATAATTAGTGAAAGACAATAACTTCATTACTAGACAACTTGTCTGGATTGGGGGAGGGAAAGAAGACTCAGGTTCTTCCTTCCACTCTTGTGAATGCTTAACATCAAATATCCTACCAATAAATGGGTTTCCTCAAGCCTAGGTGAAAGCTTAAACCTCAAGACCAAGGAAACTCAGTGTAAATGTGTAAATATTCAATGCAAAGAGCAATGCTTTCACCAGGAGAAATCAAGAGAACCCCATTCCATGCTGAGGACAAAGTTAGTACCTCCTCTGGGGCTGTGTTGCAATCTCTTCCCCATGAACGGAACTGCTTCCAGGGAAGTTCTGGATATGTGACTTGCTCTCAGTCAAATGAAAAATCTAATATGCATGTAAGGCCAGCAATATCGTGTTCTACAATCTGGCAGCTAGAGCATCTAGACAGGAAAACATAGGTTTGCAATGCTCTGTAAGGAGGTAAAAATAGAATCTGGACCTTCCGTATACTGGTCTGAGCAGTGGGTTATTAAGAACTGGAGATCTACTGGTGGTAGCAACTGCCACAATGTGTGTGCAGAAGCACTGGTACAAGTGCCTAGTTTCAGGATAGAGTTCATGTCTGCGAGTATAGAGAGGATGGAAGTGCTTGCCTGCAGTGAAGAGCCAGGTGTGTAATGCTCAGTGTTTCAAAGGGATCTTGCTGGCAGCTGGCCAGACAGATGCCAGAACTTACATTTGAGCCCCTCACAGAGCTTGGGCTGAAAGCATTCCTTGCTAGTAACAGTTCAGGTGTCTCTCTGCTTTAGCTGTTATGGGTTTCAAGCAACTTTAGGGCTATGAAGTTAAACAGAAAGCCAGTCACTTAAGAGCCAGGTGTTGCATCATGCACATCCCTTTGTGAAGCAGGTCCCTAGTGTGTAGCAGCTGGCTCCTCTTGCCCCTCTCATACTGCTGATCAGTTACATGTGTGCAGTACGGCTCAAAATAATTCGTGACCCTTGGCCAGAGTGATGGGCTAGGAGAGAGAGGGCAGGACAGCTCCACACAGGAGTTAGCAATGTTAAACTGAAAAGTTAAAGAGAAATGGTGGCTATACCTAAAAAAGCTAAGAGGACAAGGAGAGAAGGGAGGGAGAGCAATCCCAAAGGGTTGTGTTACACAGTCTGGACTGAAGGGAAGATGAGGGGGAGAAAGGGAAACAAGACATAAAAAGGCCTTTGATTTTGTTATAATTTATATTATTACTTATTAGAAATCCTTTTAGTAAGAGAGAAATTAGGAATCTAGAAAGTGAAGAGTCACTTGAAAAGGAAACAGTAAGAGGTTAAGGCAGTAAGAGGAACCCAGAGAGGAAATAGGAGATGAAACTCAAGGGCAAAAGGGCCTTTACGTCTGGATCAGTTCCAGAGATATCTGACTTGTCAGGGGACAATCTTTTTACTTCAGTCAGCTACTAATATCCAGCATTCTTGTCAAATCATCTGGTGCAGTCATCTGCTGGTAAGATGATAGTGGAGGTAGCAGTGGGCGGGGGAAGGGGAAGATGCTGGGTTTTGTCTATGTTTGCAGGTTCTTCAAAAAGTGGCAGAGTTACTTAGGATATCAAATAACACACATGGCAGGTGTGTTTGCTGCACGCAGGTATTCTACAGAAGTTCCAACTTCCATGGATGCTGCTGCTCAGACTATCTGCAGATGCAGTGAGAAAAGACTGGATATGTTTAATGGGAAAAATGCAAGGAAACCAGATGCATTTCCATGAAGTGAGGTAAAACCTTTCCCTCAGGGAGTGTCTATGCCCTCTTACTTGTATTATGCAAGAGAGCATTGCTAACTTGCTTTAGTTGCTGGCACAGATGTTTCCTTTTACATGTGCATCTCCAGTGATTTTTCAGCCCGACATGTAGCTGCGTAAGCACGACCTCCTGGCATCTATGTCATGGAGCTGACTCAGCTTACAAACAAATACTTCTCCCTGATCACTAACCCTGCAGAGTGAGACTGAAATCCTAAAGGCATTCTGCAAGTTTCTTGACTCGTGCCTAGAAACACAAGTTCTGTAGGCTAGACCTGCCCTGCAGCAATCCTGTACAACTGCTCTTTTCTGTAGTTCTCCTGTCTTTTCCAGCCACACTATTCCTGCAAGATTTTGCAGATGTCATAGCAGCCAGAATTTGCTCTTGCAGTTACAACTTAGTTAACAGCATTTCATCCACTTGAGTGAATATTTCAGTGCTCTGCTTCTAGTCTCTACCTTATCTAACTATCCAGTGGGTGCTAAACCGACTTTGACAAAAATGCGGATTTGAAAGTAGAAACCTTGTTGAGGCAATCCAGTTATTAAGGACATGCCAAACTGCCTGAAGTAGCTGTTGTTATCAGAGCTTTTCCATGAATTCACAATCTTACATACTTTTTTTCTGTGAGCTGGATATTAATGGCAGCTTTCTGCATCTGTCAGATGCTAATTCAGAAACAAAAAGGAGATTGTAGTTCCTGTCTTAAAGGCTGTGGGATGCTGGCATGGTTTCAGCTAGCTGTCTGCCCTACTGTGAAACTCTGTTGTAAGAAGAAGGTGGGAGAAGGGTCCTGATTCACTAAGGACAAAGTTCCACCTCAGCCAAGAATGCAAGGGCATGTGGAGTTGTCTCTGGACCTACTCAACCCATGAGTGTGCACATCTCTTCTCATACCCTCTCTACCACATTGCAGCAAAAGACAGGGCAAGAGAGGTCCGAGTTCACCCCTGTGTGACACAGAAGAAGTAAAAGGTCAGTATTGCCTTTAATAAAGACAGTGAACACCTGTCCACATAAAATCAGTGATAAATGACGCTACACCTAGGATGCTTTTCATCTGCAGGTCTCCAAGCACTTCACAGAGGTATGTACTGCTATTCTGAGACTGGAGCTATCAGGAGCAATAAAGCCTTTTTGTAGACATATTTCATGTGGATCTTTGTTAAAGTCACCTTTCTCCACATGATGTCTGTTTAAGATGTACACACAAAGTACAAGAAGGAGGGGAGGTGGCTGTCAGTTGTTGCTACCAATCCAGTGCTGGCTGCCTTTGCACTTTGCAGTGGGTGGTTTGAGCTGCAGGCGCGCAGCTTACCCGTAATTACCACAATTTCCTGTTGCACTCATTTGAAAAGACAATGTTCCTGAGGAAGTTATGAAGACGGCAAGTAAGTTGCTGCCTTAATTTCTGCCTGTTATCATTAAGAGTGCTGTCTTAATTATGCCAGTTAGAGCTGATTTACAGTGCTGCTCAAACAGTGCTATCTTTTGGAGGGATGAGAAGGCTTGTGCTTCCAGATAACATGGGCACATTCGGGTATTCTGCCGTCCTCTCAGCTCAGAAACAGCTGCAGAAGATTCAAAGCAATTCTTACTGGTGCTGAAACTGTGAGAAAAGTAGCTTAAATATTCACTTGCAAGATGCTGCTGCAGCTGGGATGCTGGATAAGAAAATGTAACTATTAGTAAATCTACTGTAGGACTGTAAATATTCCTTAAAGGCAGGAACTGGAAAAGCAACATCATGTGTTCAAACCAGCACCTTTTTAAAAAGTACTGAATTATTTATGCCTTCAGATGGACTCTTCCGACAGTTGTGAAGTGTGTGCTAGAGAGCTCCCTTGCTGTTCACAAAGCAGGGCTTTCAATAGGAAGGATATCTGTACTTTTTGCTAACAGCCCTGGCTTCCTGCCTTTGTTAGGGGAAATATGGTGGAGGGAAGCAGCAAGTTTGCTGTCTGTGTGATGCACAGATAACCTGTGCAGGGCGCGCAGCCTTACTGCACGGCTTGCAGCACACACAGAACTGGTTTGACTTTGCCAGCGCTGTCTGTCATGACAGAAACTGCCTTGCTAGTTACAGCTTCAGTGTGTACCGAGGGCTGGGTACAGCTCTCAAACAAGGGGATTATCCAGAGAGAATATTAGATGCTTTACTTTTTTCTGGGCACAGCGCGTGTGCGAGGAAATGTTGTGGGAAAGGCTGGGTTGCTAGGCAGTTGTTCTGCTGGTGATGCGGGAGCTAAGCCAACACAGAGCAAGCCACAGAGGCTGTTCTTTTCAGGCCACAGACGAGCAGAGAGCCTCAGCGCATTCTTTGCACTCCGAGTTTTCATCTGTGTCTGAACATTTGGAAACCATTGATGCCACGTACCACCACTCTTTAAAATGGATAAACTACCTGCGACACTCTTCTCTCTGCTCACTCAAAAAGTTTTCATTTCTTTAACTCATCTCTGATCAGTTTTTAAGTTCCAGTTTACTCAAGCAAAACTTCCGCTGTCACTTCTAGAAAAGGTGAGATTTATAAAAGGAAAGAAAACTACTAACTTGAAAAGCAGCAAACGCAAAAAATAAAAGCAAAAATTATTATGGAACAATGTGTGAAATGAATAATAGAGAAAACATTTAACTGAATGCTCATCGGTGACACTTTAGGTTTCTTTGCATTATCACTTTAAGGATTCAATCTGCTTAAGGTTAAGCAAACTAGAATACTCCTCTATATGCTTACACTAACTTAAAGCTGGATATGAAGTGGATATGAAGTGACATACGGAGGCCCAAAAAGTTCCCTGTAGTTTATGTGAAGAATCTCAAGGTCCAGAGACCTATGACAGTAGTCTTAGTAATGGGGATTAATTTCAATTTCTGAGGTAAAGGAGAAAGAAATGTGCAGCCCTTGGGCACTACTCTGTTTTTCAGTGAACTGTATGAGGTGATCTCAGGTACTTCAGCTGCAGAACTGGGAATTCAACACCAGGCAGAGGGAAGTCAGAAAGCTGCTCTCCAGGAGAGTCAGATACTGTACCGACACTTTGATTCTGGTTTGAAGAAGAGAGAGGATGTGTTTCAATGCCTCTATTCATCTTGTCTCCATTGCCTCCTGTGAGTCTGCAAAAGGCTTCATGTCAGAGAAACTACCGTTAGACTTGATGCTCATGGGCATCACCACTGACAGTGCCAGCAGGGTCTCACAGCCAGACAAGTGTGGAGAACAGGATCATGCATTTTGAGTCACCTTTCTGCTGTCTGGTGGTAAATTTTATTTTAAAGGATTATTGTAGCTTATTGTTGATGGCGCCAACCCAAATCTCTGTCAGTGCCAAGCCTGGCAATGGTGTGAATGGTTTGCTGTGAATGGTTTGCCATGAATGCTCCAGAGGAGGATGAGTTTCATGCAAAGGGGAGCTCTCATTCCTGTGTCCTGTAATGCACAAACATCATGGCCTGAGAAACCAGAAGCTTGGTATCATCTGTCACAGTTACTGTATGCACCTTCCTTCATTTACTCCAGTGCATTTCAGTTAATATTTCCCAAGTAGTGGCTAAGAACATTATGGCATCTTCTCAGCTCATGTTTGTTAGTTTTAATTTTAGCTAGTGTATTAACTGAATAGAAAACCTTATTTTCTTCACAAATCCAATTTCTTTCTTACTGCACTTCATAAATAAGTCAATGTACAGAATTGTATTACAGAAGCTCTACTAAATAATAAATAATGCATTTGGTTTGCCATATGATTCTATGCTTGTCTCACTGCCCAGTCCTCTTCTAATGCACAAAAGATTTTTTCTATCATAGAGTATGTAAGTTAAGATCAGACTTTTGTTGCATCTTTCATAAAAATCATGCCTATTCTGAACTAGATGCTTCTGCAAAGAGTTTATACAGAGCAATATTACAGAAAGCAAAAATCTTAATTTAGTTTATAATGCCTATCTGAAGTTGTAGTTGTGGGTTTGTGTTTTTTTTAAATTTGTGTTTTTGTTATGAGTTAGTCAAGTTTCGAGCTGATAAGCAGGATGTTCTCCTAAACCCCATGACTCTGTCACATGTAGATTCTATTTTTAAAGACCTCCTGAAGGTGCTAGAGGAGCTCAGAGGTGAGCTACTCTGTGTCTATTGTGTACTTCACCTATATGAAATACCTTCCTATTATCTGTGGGCTTCCAGGGATTAAATAGTTGTGTTAGGAGGGCAAGGTTCTAGAGAGAAGTTTGAGAGAAATGTTTGTGTGTTGAGTGCTGGCTGGACTATCCAGGTGCTGATAGCTTGCAGGAGTAAGCGCAGATGTGGAGCCAAAAACTAATAAGTGAATTATTGTTTCTCTTTAGATGCTTCTATTACAGCATCTACATGCACTACATAGAAAATTGATCTAAGGTATTGCACCTGGTGTTGACAGTATCGTGATTCTTCCCTGAAAACCCATTTACCCCTTTTTCCTCTCAGTGACAAAGTTTTCAGCAAATCTCCTGTTGCTTCATAGCAGCACGAGCAGTGAAAACAAATCAAGATATTAATAGAAGATGCCAGAAAGACCTATGACAAAACTGGGCTGTGAGAAGATGGTGAGCCACAAGCTTTTGGTACCAGCCCAGAAAGAAGTGCAGAGGAATATCTACACACAATTAAACTGGTCCTGAAAACTCCTGCCTTGAATGTGCTATGAAAGTGGCTAAGGTGACTCTTGATATGAGAAGATATCCTGGCCTGTGAAAAGGCAGAGGCAGTGAGACACTGTGAAGGGGCATATGCACTGTGAGTGGGAAAACTGAAAAAACTTTGCAGAAAACACAAGCAAACAACTAAGGTGGAAATAAATCCATTTGCCAGGAACTTTCAAATTGCATCATTATCTTCAGATTTTTCAAGCTGAGAGAGGATTCAAAATAATGAGGAGGAAGGAATAATAATAATAAGGAAATACTACCTGGCAGGCTTTAGATCACCAATGCTGAACATTTGATGATCACATGAAAAGGCACCCTAAAGACAACACCATATTCAAAATATAGACTTCTACAAGCAGGATGATGAGGAGGATTGTATTGTACTGGAGAAAGTTAAGAGTACCATGCAGAAGTCACTGGAAAAAATGGCCCAAAGAGTGGATGGCTCTGAGCAAGATGATCTGGAGGAGGAGCTGGTCTGTTCAGGAAGTCACATGTGCTATGGAACCAACAGAAAGAAAAAAAATAGATTCTTAAATAAAGAATGAGGAAAGTCAATTCTGCAGATAGTGCCTATGAAAGGTGAGCTGCTAAGCTGCCCAAGTCACCATAGATGGCTGATCAGTGAAATTAAATCCTTCTAAAAACATTCACAGTACAGAGGAGAGTGTTTGAGGAACAGGCTGCTGCTCTGTGTCTGGAACTCACAAGACAGCTGTGAGAGGTTCGGTCTGCTTTACTACAGCATTTATGGGCCACAAAGCACCGCTCTGCAATCACTGGAGGTAGGGAATGCTGGCTCCCAAAAAGTGTGGAAAGATCAGGGTTCTTGACAAACAGCACAGGCTAAGCAACTGGTTCAAGGTGATAACTGGCAGTAGATAGGATACCTGTTATCTCCCAGTGCTTTCCTAGCCTTCCTGGAGAAACTCATTAATGGACTTATAATGGCAGAAAGCGTCATAACAATATTTGTTTTGCACACACAGAGAATATAGGTTTGAAGAGTAAAGTCAAAGGCAGCTTGATGACATAGGATAGCAATTGTTCAAGGACTGTGCAGCAGAGGTGGTCTTGGCTTATGCAAGTTCTCTGCAGACTGAGAGATCAAAAAATTTCAACCTGTGGTTTACAAATCTATGGGAATGTGTGGACTAAGTCCATTAAATACCATGCAAAATAAAGCAAGTGTTGCTGGCAGTGAACTTAGCATTTATGAATAGAGTTGAGAGAGCAGAGAAGATTAGTGAAAAGGACAGAAAGAGTGGCATGTGTTGTGATTTAGTTCCACCTATAAACGACTGGACCAGAGCTGTTAAATCTTGCAGCTCTCCCTGGCCCTGTAACTAAAGTTGCTCTAAGAATATAGGCCTGGCGTTTGCCTTGAACCTAAAATGTTTTTAAAGAGAAGGTATTTTCCAATGTGCATCATCAGCACCTAAATTTGGGCTGGACTACAGAGTGCCTTTACCACCCTCAAAGTCACTTCAGGCATTGGTCATGCCTCCATCTCTTTATCAACTCTGCCAGGAGGCAGAGGATCTTATCCAAAGATTATTGCATCTACTGCTGACTCTGACGGAAATACAATAGCATTATTTTTAAAATACTGGTGAGTTGTATGGCAGGATAGTATTTGCTAAAAGACTCCTCTGCCTTGTTGAATTAATTTGTATCACTTACTGTTTTCAGTTTTAATTTTTCCGTCTACTGCCCTTAGACTTATGGGCAATAGCGTTGTGTCCCCTCTGAAATAATTCCTTGGAGTAGTTTATGGAGTGATGTCTTGTGAGGGACAAGGACATGGGGTGCTGAAATCTTATTAGCCCTCACATAAGTCAAAGTCCTTTCTGAGAGGTTCATAAAAGCATAAAGCATGTCAATAAAATATCCATAAAGCAGATTGATAGGAGGAGCATATACTGCAATGAAAGGCACAGGGGAGAAAATGTTATATGGCTAAGATCTCAGTAAAAATGCTAAGAAGTAGGTAGACCTTTAAGTCTACTTAACTTTAGACTTCCTTTTCAGCTCTTCACCTTTCACAGAATCACAGAATAGTAGGGGTTGGAAGGGACCTCTGGAGATCATCTAGTCCAACCCCCCTACCAGAGCAGGGCCACCTATTTATAACCTCCTCTTCTAGCAAAGGTGTAGCTTTGCCTACTTTGTCCGTTACCATACACATTCAGAGCTGCTTGCTGGTCATTAGCACTGTAGCATCCTTTTCAAATGCTGATGACGCATTTCTGTTCATATTTCCTCCTCTGCACACACGCATATGTTACACAAGCACCGTATAGTCATACTCTGGTGAATCCTCTGAGATAAAAATAATAGGAGCTGCCCAAGGGAAGGGATGAAGTAAACAGCTCAGAGGACCAGAGCATAAACTTTTCAACAACAATAAGAATTAAGAAATTGATGCTATAGGGAAGCAAAGACATTTTAGAAAATGAAAAACTGAGCCTTAATTTCTGACTGTGGCTTTCAAAGCAATAATGGTTTCCTTCCCCTACTCCTCCCAGCACATACGCACATATTTCCCTCAAAATAGCAAATTATGATGACTACAGTACAGAGAGAGAGCCAAAAGATTTGCTAATATATATTCTACACATACCAGTGGTGGCTATGTCATATTGAAAAAATGCATGGGATTTTTTTTTCCATTTTTAATAGCGATAACTAACAGAGGTCAGGGCATTTCCTAAAGATTTATTGACTGTTTGGATCTAATTTCCTTCACCTTATTTATGGACCAACATTTGCTCCCATCCAGCCATCAATCTGCAGGAAACACTCTGCACCACAGACACTGTTTCCTATGTAAGAGCGGTGCAAATCAGTAGAAGTGGTGTTTGAAGAGTGGGTAGAACTGTTACCCAGTACCTAAAATACATATCAGGTGCAAGAATAAGAGCATGAAATGAAAGCCTCCTGAACACAGGTACAGATTCTTGTGTGGGGCACAACGTCGTCCTTCTGCTGGGCGTTCAGGGAAATAGGTTGATCTCTTCTGGCACTCCTTTTCACAGTAGCCTCATCACCCACAACCAAGTTCCAGCAGGAAACATTACCTGACACAGCAGCACCTCAAGATGTTGTGGCCTACCCATAGGGTCTTTTCTGTCACCATTGACTTTTTCTGCATTTTTTACTCTTCTGTTATAATAAATTAGCTAAACATGTCATCTTCTGTGGGTGACATTTCTTCATGCTTGCACTTTTTTGAGTCTATGAATGAAAGTGCACTCCCTTAATCTCTGAAAAATTACAGGCTGAGAGTAAGTGCAGTGTAAGGAGGACGGTCTCAGGGAAAGCTCGAATGGAGTCTGACGGAACAGAACCATGGAAACTATATAAATAAAATCAGAATTATTTATAAATATTTCCCTTTTTTGGGTGTGGGTGTGAGCCATTGCATTATTTGAAGACACTTTTCTCTCATAAAATTCTTTTTGATCCCGGCAAACAGGCGGCAGTGGGCAGGATGGCTGCATGAACTGCGGGGGCTCCCCAGGGATCACAGTGCAGCGGAGGAGCCTCGGGAGCTCCCAAGCTGGATCTTCAGTGGGAAACCAGGCGTGGGGCAAAGCTCTGCCTTGCCCAGGGCGCTTTGCTGAGCCACAAAGCCAGGAGGCTTGGACAGCCCCCTCAGTTAACGCGACCTAGCTGCTTCCAGCAACCAAAATAGTCTTCATGCTGCCGCCAGCTGACTTAATAGCTAGTCCCATCCTGTCACTCAAGTGGTTGCAATTGGAGCTTCCAGCATGTAATTGAAATCTGGTGTGATGAGAAGGATGTTACAGTTTCACATAATGGAATTTGATTTTACTTTAATGTACAAAACAGAGTATTATAAGCAGGTAGCAGAAAAAGCTCTCTTAAAAGAGCTTTGCTTCCAGACCTCGAGGTGGCTTTACTGCTGCAGCAGCTTTGATCCTGTAAAAGCATATCTTTCCATCTTACATAAACTGTCTCGTACCTTTCAAAGTGATGTCCCCCATGCTCATTAATTCAGCTTTCTGAAGCTCCTGGGGGCAAAGCTCGGGGGCAGCACCATGGAGGGGAGTGGAGGGGACCAGTGCAGAGGTCCTATAGCAAGGGGAAGCTTCTCTGAGTGAACATCCAAGCAAGGCAGCAGGTGAGAAGGTGAAGGCATGATCTCAGAAGAGGACATACAAGTAGAGTGAGGAGGAAGCGGAGAAGAGGATGTGATTGACCAGAGAGTGACAGGGAATGGGGAAATACCAGCCAGGCTCATGAGAGAAATCCAGTAGAAAAAATATAAGCAAAGAATTAGTCCCAGAATCCCCATAAAATACGTGCCCAAGTGACAGAACTGCTGGTATGTGTCTGAATACTTCTAGCAGTAGTTTATTACAGTTTTGAATAGGTATTTCTAAAACACAGTAGTATGAGGTTACTATACTATCTTATTATTTAAAAAGCTTTTGTTTAGTTCTTCTGGACAGCATCCAAATAAGAATGGTGACGTGTATTTAGATGCTTTATTTTGGAAATCTCTTTTACCCATAGAAAGAAACAGGTATGTGGTCAGTGGTGTTACTAGAGATGGTGAAGATATATAACCCTGTGCTGATATTCCTGCTGGAGGTACTCAGTGGGCCCCAGCCAAGAGACTGAGGTTTCACAGACACAGGGTGACAGAAAGACTCTGGTTTGAAAAACTCACAGAGCTTTTATTCTTCTTTTATTCTCCACTTTTAAGCCTGGGAAGCAGAGCAGATGTCATGAGGGCCAGGCTTACAGCATTGGGACCCACGGCCTGGCACTGGCACCAGGAGGGGCATGTATCCCAGGCTGGAGGCCAAGCGATGTGTTACACCCACATGAGGTGCCGCAGCTCAGCCCAGGGCACCCATCTCACTCTTCTTCCATGGGGCTAGGAACCGGTGAGATCCCATGGCTGTGGCTTGGTGAAGCAGGGAAAATTGCATATCCTGAATTAAAATCTAAGACAAAGTAGTGTTCTGAAAACTTTGAACAGCGTGCTCAAACATGGCAATGTTTTCTAGGACTGTCCTGGCTGTTGCTCTCTCTGCGTCTCCAGCCAGGCCAGATGTCCACTCAGACTTTCCTGAGGTTTAACTGATGATTTCCTGGAAATTCTGATCAGTTACATTGGCAGGAAAAAGCATTTGACAAGACTTAAATTAAAGATAATGAAGTACACTAAACTGGAAATTCCTTTAGTTGTCTAACTGATTATCATGGGGCAGTTCAGGGGAAAGTCAGGAGGCACTCAGGAAACAGGCTGCTCTGCTGGTCCATGGCTGAGGCCATCACCGGGCTGCCGTAAACCCTTCCAGGGAAGTAGAAAAGTAGGTGACCAAACCAGGGTGCAGGGCTGGACACCAGAGCCACAGGGCAGGACACTAAGCATTGATGCAAATGAGAGCGGGATGGAGAAGCTGGGCTGGAGAAGAGCTGAGTGTTCATATGGACTGCTGGGGTACAGGCCCCTCCCTCTTCTGTTCCTACCTTAACTTATTAGTGCCTCTGGTTTTAATTTTGCTGAAGCGCAAAAGGAAACATGGGTTCTGCCAACTCATATGGTTTCTAATTTAGCTTGTACATTGGTGCATAGAATAAATTAGTGCATACCTAGCCAGGATCTGAATATATAGTTCATTAGCTACTTTGTACTATATTCTTTATGGGTGTCCTTAGCATACAATAAACATTACAGTAACTTACCCTGCTTTCACAGTGACCACGCAAAAGCCCAGCAGCTTGTGGGCTGTAAATACATACCCTAGCTACTGCACGCTGCCTTAGTCACTGTAGACAGACTCTGATTGAAAGCAGCATCACTTCTCTGCATAGATGAGCTTTATTTACTTGTGCTTGTAGTTCCTATATGATCAGGCATCAACTGCAGCTGGTGCCTCTAAATGTGTTTGTAATAGAAGCAGAATAATAATAATAACTAATTAAAATGGTATAAATTGGTCATGTCATTGTAAGTGTGCTGTCAGATGAGGTAAAGAAATCCCATCATTTGTAAGCAGTTAAATGGAGACGCACAAAGGCCCGGTTCTAGTCTTTAATTTCTTAACTGACGTGCAAGAGAATGGTTGTGAGTATTTCTTTTAATCCCAGCCTGTCACAGGTGAGGCACGGTTCCTTCACTGGTGTTCAAGCAGAACGTTGTGTTTTGGCTGGAGGAATCTGCCATCTGTGTTTCCTACGCCCTGCTTGCTGCTTGTCTGTCAGGGAGCTTTTGGCTCACACCGCTGGGACTTAAGGAAGTAACTGTGAAGCCAGGTGATGAGATGAGATGAGAGGCATCTTTCTTCACTCTGTTCTCTGTTTGGCCCAAGCTCCTGTATTTGGAGGACTTGCAGAGCTATTTGCAAATCCCAGTGGTGACAAGCCAGTCCCTCTTTCCCCAGGATATGGGAGAGCCCTTGCTTGGAGGCATTGTTCAGGGGGAGCAGTTTTAATGAAATAAGCAAGCACCCCAAACAGTTCCCTGTATTGGACATGGAAGCAAGATAAAGGTGAACTTCTTGTAAGTAATTAAGGCTATAAAGACAAAGATTATTAATTCCATTTTTAATTAGGAGATCATTGCTGTGAAAAGGGATGTTCCATGGGTTAGTAGTTTCCTGCAGTGTATAAATGCCAAGATCAAATTAAATAGCTTGGTAAAAGCAAATGCTGAGGTGAAGGGTAGAATCACACAGTATGGAATGCACATGGGCTTCTAGTAGTATGATTTTATTTTATCATGGAAAAAGACTGAAAGAGCTTGGATATTGGGGCTGGTAAGTGACACTAGACCACTCTATCCTTAACCAAGTGCCACATTTTGAGTTCTTTTTTAAAAGGCCAATTATTTCTCTGTAGTCTTACAATCATAAAAATCTCCTTTTTTATATAAGAATCAGCTAGTTTTAAAAGAAATTACTGGTAAATAATGCTAGAAGTCTAGCAGCCGGACAGAAAAGATGACACTCTGTTTGGTATCACTGCAAGGTAACACCAGAGAAATGGGTCTTTTCACAGCATAATGGTCCTGCTGATACATAAATATTCTGACATTTATGGAAAAATGTATGTCAAGGCAAAGACAAGTTGTACATGTTCACAGCAAATAACCAAATAATTTCTAGAGCAATGTATAACTAACTGTGTGCTTTGAGGGAAGTCCTCATTTATACAAAATCTTCCTTCCTCCGGGTGACCTCAGTGTAAGTGAAGATGAGGCTTTTTACACAGTAGCTGCTGGTGAAGCTGTGAGTGGGTTGCTTTCTGTGCCGCTACAAACTGCGTTCTGAACAGTGCTCTTCTCTTTGGTCAAAACATAAAGGCACCTAGAAAAATAAAGATGCTGTAGTACTCAAGGAATGTTACCTCACCTAATCTATCCCTCTCTCCTTCTAATTCTCCTTGTCTGTAGTGACAGCTGCTGGGGAGAAGAGACCTGCTGCTACCACTGTCCCTAACAGTGTATCTGCCACGGTCTCTCCTGATGCATGTGCATATTTGGCCTCCCATCCTAATTTTTATCATAATTAAAAATGCATCTCTGTTTGACACAGACCTTTTCAATAGTCTGCTCAGTTTGCTGGGAGCTTTAGCACATAACTTCACAGAAGAGAGTTTATGTGGTTTTCAAATGAAAAACACTTACAGGTACTATTTTTAGGGCTTTGTAACTTCTTGTTTTTATTTGCCTATGGTTTAAAATATAATGGGTGATAAAGCAACATATCCCAGTTGCAGGGTTTTTTCCTAGTCGATAATGTGAGATATATTGCACAGAAGCAGTTTTGACTAGCTGTGGCTTAACAGGAAGCCTTATCTTTGTGAGAGAAGGTTTATAAGGTGACTCCCTCGTGTGCTGCCAGTCACAGCCCTTTAGGGTGGAAAAAGTGTAGTGGGGGCAGGAGGGATTTGTGGGGAAGGGCCTCAGTTGCATTGCATGGAACAGACACATTGAGGTGGTATCTAAACCATGGGACCCACAGGGAACCTGCCAGCTCCATGTTGAGGTCCAACTTGAGCACCCACCAATACCTGGCTCTGTGCCACATGTGCCCTGAGTCCGCCCACTGGGAGGCATGAGCGTGTTCAGACCATATTCCTGATGGGGGAAACAGGGCTGAAATGTGCACCAGAGTCTGCCTGGCCTTTGCTAGATAAAAAACTGGATCTGTTCCTACCCACTCATTCCCTTCCTTGAGCCAGAGCTACCTGCCAGCTCACTAAAAGGGGCTGAGGCTTAGTCTCACTCAGCATAAGGAAATAAAATACTGAGATTTGAGTTTTTAAGGTCAGTTTCTGACTTTTAATGAACTAGTACTGAACACCATAGACTTTAAACAGGCTTTCTTGTAGGGATGAATCTTGGCTTAATTTCTTCTCCCAAACATGATATCAGTCAGCCTACCTTTGTGGTGAGAACAATTTCATAAACTGTGAGTCTGTAAATGCAGCATGGGTAATGATGAGGCTTTAACACAATTGTACAAAGTCCTGCAAAATTTTATGGGTAGAAAAGCAAAGTGATGCCTTATTAGAAAGCAGTGGTTTTGTAGATGCTGCAGTAAATAGGGTCAGATATCACACTTTATCATCATTTATATTCAGTTGAAGTATGTGCAAAATGTGAATATGTGAAATTCATGTTTTCAAATTTTAAATTTTCAAAATGTGAAAATAAAATAAGGGTTAATGCAAGAAACACCTACACAAGTGCAGTAGATTGTGAGTCAGTGCCATAAAACATCATTTTTTCTTTTTTAAGATGGGAAAGTATAGCTGTCCTGCAAAAATAGCTGGATTTTTACACTTATTAAAGACAGTTAATGTTGTATTTAGTCAAAAGGAACTACCTTTTGATGTTGCTGTTACTCTGGTGAGTCAAGCTTTATCAGTAGAATGAATGGAAGTGTAATGCAGGTAGTAATGCCTTTTCTCTGTAGGACTTCCTAAGATCAAAATATACACTGTGCAGATTGGAAAATCACTACCAATAACTTACCGGAAAGAAAAAAAGATAGTCATACTGTAGTATGTATTTACAGGTAGGAATTAATGATCTTTCTTGTCTTCATTCTCCATCTCTGTGTTGCAAACCTTGTGCTCTGTGTCTTCCATTTGAATGCGCCCCACCAGTGAAATTATGCTGATACAGCAAACCTCCACATCAGAACTGCTCCCAGGCCTAAATGAGTTGTGCAGCATGGTGTCAAAAAATAATCCAGGTTTCAGGAGCTGTCTTTCATGTTAAGAATGTTGTGTTGGGCTTTAACATCACCAGGTGAAGCTGGGAGAGATGCATTGCTTCATGACAGAGGCTATGGAGAGTGCTTTCCAGAGAGAAAACATTGGAGGTCATGCAAATTGGTAAAATTCCTGAGGCGTTTGGTAATATTGTCTCAAGTACATGTCAAGGCCCTGGTCTTGGTTTAAGGTTTGGGGGTTTTTTCATGCCATTTCTAAATTTTCCTAAGCATGTCAGATACGACTCTGGACTAGGCTGTTATTTCACAGTCCTAAGGTCAACATATCCTGCCTGAGATCACGGCAAGAATGTAGAATAGTTTCCTGAGAAGTGCTGGAAGCTGTATTGTTTAGGACATTTGAGAGGATGCTGGAGAAATTAATGCTAAATAAAGAAAGATCATATTTTGCAGGGGGACGAACTATATCACCCAGGAAGTTTCTTCTAGATGTACCTTTTGTGATTCTTTGAGCTAGACAACAGGATCAGAAATCAAGATATTATTGTAGAGCTTTCAGAAAAGGTAATATCTTTTTTTTATTCCAGCAATATTAAAGAAGATTGAAGAAGAAGAAACTGGAATTGCTGCCATCATTGGTTTATAACTGAAGTCACATATAGGAGCTAGCAAGACACTTATGTAACACTGCCTAAAATGTCTTTGTGCTCAGAAAAGGTCATAAGTAAATTAGTTTGAAGCTTAATCAGTGGAAGTAAAGGACAATGTCTGTATTTCATTATAAATCCAGTTTAAATCCATTGAGGTCAGCAGAGTTACTTGGGATTTACAGTAGAGTGAGTATGTGCAGAATATGGCTCCATGATTTGAACTGTGCTTTATTTTCACCGTGCAGGTATTGTACATTTGTCTGCAGCTAGCAGAGAATCATTGTAAATAAAAGACTCAGTATGATAAACTATAAAATAATAGTTATAGGACAAAAAGTTTAACTTTTTAACTTAAACTGTTTAATATACAAAATCTTTTCTAGTGTTTCCTTTCTTAAAAGAGTCTATAAACCAACTGAATACTTTCTGTAGCAATTGCTGTAAGTAGTTTTCTGTGTAGGATGTTTTAGAATAGGATTTACAAGTACAGCCTTGCTGTCCTTATAGCGGTCTTTATCTTCCTGATCCATTATGTATTTTTGTGATCTGTAGGCAAAGCCATAAATCCTTTGGAGAAGGAGCAGCTCTCCAGAGGAGACTGGTTTGTTAAGTTTCTTTTGGGCTACTTTAGATCTTTGGGTTTGTTTGGTTTGTCTTTTGGCATGTTGATAACGGAGAGCACTTTCACTATCTCAGATCACATGGAGCAACTGGTAGGGCCCTTTGCTTCAGGATGTAAATGTGCCATCAGCGCTGCTGGGGAAGCAAAGGCAGCAGGAGGAGGAAGAGACTTTCAGCACAAGTGGTCTGTAGTTTTCTGAAGCAACCGAGAGGGAAATTTGATTTAAATAAATCGTGCACTGCTGTACAATTGTTTATGAAGATTACAGCAAAATGTGAGACTTGAATAGAGAAAAAAATCAAGCCCCAGAAGTAATAGAATATAAATCACATTTGGACCCACAAGGTTTATATGCAGGTCTGGGTCAAAACTTTCACAGAAGTGCCTGGATTTAGATCCTAAGCCTGAAGTCATTTCATTGCTAAGGGGAATGATGTAAAATAGAGAAGAAAGAAAAACAGAAAGCTACTAGTGGAAGGTAGATGTAGCCCATCTAAAACAATTAATCTCTTCTGCAATTTCTGTGTGGCTTTTTCTACATGGGACCTATAGAGACTTGCCACTACTGAGCAGGCTGCAGGTACTGTCTGCTGCCGGAGCCCGCACGCCTTCTGCAGCTGGGACTCTTTCACTGATTCACGTACTAAAAGTGATCTGGAAGTAAAAGATAAATGACAGGAAGATTTTGTTCCATGGTTTTATTTTGGGGGATGCTTTAGGCAAAATCCAAAGGGGTGGGTTTTCCTGTTTCTTTTCTACTGATGATTTTTACAGTGTGTAAATATGGGAGGTGCACGTACCTGTGGTTGTTTTTCCTGCAGAAGCATCATGGAGCAGACAGATAAAACAATACAGCTAGTTAATTTAGGAGTGTTATTTAAGTTTAAAGAGTTGAATAACACAAGTGATTGTTAAACTCATTGCCAAATACACCAGTTTTTGTGGATGTTCTAGAAAAATAATCATAAACGTGTTTGTATAAAATATCTTCTTGGTTGCATGTTTTGCTATCTCACTATAAATAAAAAAATGCCCTTCCTCTTGGGAAAATTTACTGTGATAATCACTTTTTGAGCCAGACTGCATCCAGTTTGGAGTTTAAAGTGTAGCTGCACTGTCTCAGGACAAAAGGACAGTGTTCCTGGCCCAGGAGGAGTATGCCTCCCATCAAAAAACCTGCTGCTCTGAGGGTAAAGCTTGTACTTCTTTTGGCTGGGCATCTTGCTGCTTCACAGTGGCTCTCTGCCAGGTGGCAGGAGCAGTGCTTGCATGCTTTCTGGCAGGAGTCTCCAGTGGAAGACTGCTTGATGCACTGGAATGAGGCTTTCCGCAGCAAGATGTCCCTTTTGCTTGTGAGTTCAGCAAATAGGCAAGTGGAGAGGCAACCTGGCTCAAAGGCGACTGCACAAGTGATGTGGCTAGCTGCCAGCTGGCTGTCAAGGTTTAGGTGTGCTGACAGGCCACCCCAGTTCCAGGGGGTCTCCAGGCAGGACAGGAGGCAACTCTTCCCCTGAGAAGTGAGCCTGGGGAGACAGCTGCAGGGAAGCTTCAGGGCCAGGGACTTTGCTAGGCAAGCCCCTGTGGAGAAAGGCTTCCCAGGATCCTGGGCAGCTCAGGAAATGGGCTGTCTGTTTGGAGACCCAGGAATCCACCTATGTCAGCTGAGAACAAGGCCCCATCTAAACTGATCTTGATTCATTCCACCCCAGGAAAAATAAGGTTGTTATCCCACTGATGCTAGGCGTCAATAAGGGCACTAATAATGCCAGTCTAGGAATGGGGGCATTCACACCTCTCTTCTCTAAGCTTAGTTTAGTTCTATGCGTGCAATGCTTTCTATCAGTTACTTGATGACCTATCATTATGAATGACCCAGTGATTTGTTGATTTGGGATGTATGCAGTGATTCCTCTGGTAGAGCAAGCCAAGAGAATTTATATTTGACAACAAGATTCTGAATAACTACACATGGATTGTCATTAGAGATGTATTCAGATTGAGAAATGGGCAGATACGTTTTTTAAAATCTTATTTTACTAGGCTTAATACTGTACTGGCAGTGCTGATGTAGCTTGTGGAAATCCGTTTGTTTACATTTCATGTAAATGCCTGAATGAGATATTTGTTGATAGTGATTCTTTGTTCTAATTACAAGAATGTCACTCTACATAGTATATAAAATTTGCTAAACACAAAATAAATTATAAGACCGTCAGGCATTTGGGGCTTGTCCACTTGTTCTTGTGGCAGAGCTGGGTGTAGTGTGATGAACACGACCAGAGCAGCTGGTTTCCATCAAGTGGCATCATGGCAGTATAAAGGAAGGTAAACTGGGCCCTGCTGGCTCTGTTGTTTATGCTCTGCAGATCAGCTGATGTAATTTTCTCTGATGGATCTCTCTCTATCTCTGTAGTGTCCTGGGGAACTGCACTGCAGTTGCCTATTCATGCTGTGCTTGGCAGATAACTAAGTGAATAGAAGTGTACCCCCAAAAAAGCAGCAGTGCCAGCTTCCTGTTAATATTCCTGTGTAACCTTTTGGAGAGTTCTAGGGGTAAAAAACCATCCAGTCTGGAATCTGTTACCTATTAAGTAGTTACATTACAGACATGGCAATGTTCATGTAAGGTCCAGTGATACAACGGGTTTTGCCAAATTATGCCATCTGTCTGCTGGAAATCAGACTGAGGTTATGTACATCTCTCTTTATAGACCAGTGACTACACATCAATGGCAACATCTTTTGTTCAGTGACCTGGAACCCGATTTGTAAATGCATTTGTCTGGTTTTATGTTCATGTGCATCCTTTGTGTTATTTAGTATACTAGCACCAATGTAAACATGCTTCTTGAAGCAAGCACCCTGCGCTTGTGTAAATATTGTACTTTATTCTAAGTTATTTCTTCCAGATAACTACATTTCCTTGCTTGCCCAATATAAAAACTTGCCCAGTGCCTCACACTGTGGTGATGTGATGCCAAATTACTACAGCTCTAACTCTCCCACAGAAACATTTGGGTGCAGTAGTGTATTTGTGCATGTTTTAAAATTGCATTGTGTAGTAAATACACCTTTCAGTGACTATTAGAATCTAGTCAGTAAATATAATTTAAAAATGTAAATATTAAAGAATTATATTTCATTTAAGAGCCAAAGCCACACCTCACCATGGTTTACCAGAAAAATTTCGTTTGACAAAAAGCTCATCTGTAATGATAAACTGTAATAATAACATAAAAGAGAGAAGTATTTCTTTCCTAAAAGAAATACAGGCGTGATTTCTGGAAGTCAAATCCTTGATAGCCTGTGCTTAAGTTCAGTGTTATTTAAGAGCTGCAAAAAAAAAAAAAAAAGAAAAAAAATCCCTAAAGTCTTCCCTTTCCTTCTGTGATTTCTTGAAAGCACGCAGGGAACAGTTTTTAGATATGTTGTCAGATCATTTTTCTATAGACAAATAATTAGAATTTTTTAGAATTTGCAAACAGCTAAAATGTGAATTCTTTTTTAATCCACATTGCCAGCAAGGGCAAAGTTAAATACAGATGCTGTAAGTAACATTTGTAATGGATGGCATTGCGAAAAGAGCAAAACTTTGAGTGTCACCTTAATCACCTGGTTATATTCTCTGTTTTTCAATATGAAGGAAATAAGAAAATACAGGGTAAAAATGCTTTATATGTCTTTAAGGCAGCAGCTTTCAATCTAATTGCATGAAGAATGACATACAAAAGATCATTACACAACTCCTCAGTCAGAAGAGTGTCATCCTCATTGCATCGCTAAGGGCAGGGAGATTACAAAAAACATCTTGTGCCTTGGCCAAGCTCTTTCTTTTTATTTGGCCTATGGCTTAAGAGAGGACTAGAAATCCAGTGTATTGTATGCTTTTTTGAGTAATCTAGGTTAGTTCTAAAAGGCTTGTTCTGCATGTCCTCAGACGGTACGTGCAAAGCCACTGCAGGAAGAAGAGCTGTGGAGCCCTGCGCACGTGTCAGAAGGTGAGGGAGCCTGTGGCAGGCAGAGTCTGGAGTTGGCTCTGGTCTTCTCATGGTGCCAGGCTGTGCGCACCCTGGCTGGGCACACACACAGCATTTGGGATGCTCTGTGAATTACTTTTTAAAGGGTTGCATGTGCTTCATGCAAAAAGGGTTTACTGTCTCTCTACAGAGGGCACTGATCAAGACAGACAGAAAAATGTTTTCTGGTGAGTCTGTAAGTGATATAAAACCTGGTGCAACAGTAAGTGAATGCAACCTCTTAAAGCTATGCCTGCCCAAAGAGCCTGTGTTCACTTCTTGGGAATCAAGTCAGACACAGAGCACGGACACCATTCTCAAGTGAGGCTATAAAAAGCTGGGGAACTTCTGGTTCAGATGACACTCTGCTTTCTAGCCTGTTGACTATGTCTTCTTTCTGCAGGCTACAAAGCTGCATCTAAATACAAATCCCTCAGAGTAATTAGATTTTTCCATAGAACCTGAAAACAAGCATCCCAGCTTACTCTCCTATGCAGAAACCTGTACATTTCCCAAATAAACCCCAGCTGGGCTGCTGGGACTTTGCTGTCAGGAAGGTTTTCATTGGTGTGCACTGAAAATCTGGAGCCTGTCGTGCTCAGTGCCCATACTCTGTTTTATAGCAGGGATTTTGTTTCTTCAGCCAGAGCTGGGAACACTGACATTCACCCAGCGTGTTTCCTCTGTGCTGAATTCTATGTTGAATGACTAACAAGAGACCAAGGAACACTGTGAAGATATCTTTTCATTGCTAGTGCTCAGATTTTCCATTCATTGCCAAGATGCAGCATCCATTTCCAGCAGTAAATGTCATGCACACAATAGCTCTGCTGTCGGTGTGAAAACCTAGCTCGACTAAGGAGAAGGCATAAAAGATCAGAGCACATCCTCTATGTGCAAAACCGTACAGCCCAAAATATGTCTCATACTGGCAATTCAAAATAGATTGATTAGACAGGGTTGTACCCTAAGGCTTCATTGTCTGCCAGCATCAAATGTTACTTTTTTTTTTTACTTGAACTATCTTTACATGTCTGGGCACTAAAACTGATCATGATCCTTACTTGGCCAAAAGAAGACAGCATTTGAAGGAAAGTTTGCAGACTACACACCTGACTACATGTGGTCTTCTCCTGAACAGGGGTTGGTGGAGCATTAGGAGAAACTGGGCTGTTTGTCCTTATCCAGCTTGCAGCAGACAATATTCCAGAGGTCGTGTTTAAGCAAGCAGAAGATGTGAGGGACAGCAACAGGAGATGGTGCAGAACAAAGGAAATCAGAGCCAGCAATGTCTCAGTGCAAAGCAGCACCATAGAAAAATTCTAGGGAACATGTTTGAGGTCAGTCACTGAACCAGGAGCAAGACCCAGATCCAAACCTGAATCTTCTGCCTTGTAGTTTCACCTTCACTGCATAGCCTGTACATTTATTTAAAAGCTGTATAATTCCTCAGGGCAGGAGTGTTTTGTATGTATTGGAATATTTCTCCAGCTTTATATAGTAAGGGACACATACAATGTGATTTGAAAAACAATATAGCGTGCAATGAATAAATGATATGCTCTGACATTTGGTGGTGTTTCTGAGATATAAGTCTATTTCTAGTTCCATGTAAGCTTAAATAGCCAAGTGGTGTTTATAGGAGATGGGCTGTTGCATTCCTTTTCAATTTGCTAATATGAGCTTGTCTGCTGAAGTAAGCCAGCCCTGCACTGAATAAACACGTGGGACTCTGTTCATCTGCAGAACAATATGAATAAACCATCTCTTCGCTGGAGATCTAGGCACACATCATATCTTAAATTCTGAAAAATCAAACATAATTTAAACTAAATGACTATGCCCATTGGATACACTCTCAGCCTACACACCTTAGTTTACCTAGTTGAAACTTGAACTAAAAGCAATCTGTAGCTTAAAAATCTTTGTGATGGACACAGTAAAATTCCAGCAAGATGGTTGTGAAGTGTAGTTTATTCTTGTAAAACACTTTAGGATCTTTGTTTTAAATGTGTTTAAACCATAAATGCTATTAAGTGTTTCTTTTACTGCTGTTAGGGGCTCCTATTTCTCCTAATCCATTTTGACTGGATTACCATGGAAAAACTTTGTTCTGTATAGTTCTCCAGCTGGAGCACAGAAACTTGAGTTGCCTTGTACTGGTGAATATACCAGAGAGATAGGATACCGAGCAGTGTAGTGCTACCGTCAAGTAGTAGATGTAGGGAAAAAATAATATTTTATGACTGGACTGACATTTGGTCACTGGAAAAAAAAAATAGGGCTGAGACAATGGGGCTAATGTTAATGATTCTTCCTCTTCAAGGAAATTTTTTCTTGTTACAAAGTGATTCTAAATCCAAAGTATTTTGGGAGATTGTGAGGAAGAGTTGAATTTGAATGTAGATTCTTCTCTCAGTTTTACAGGGGTTCTCTTTCTCTACAGTGACCTGAACAACCCCCCATAACAATGTCTGAACTTTTCTAGATGCAGTTGGGGCAGCATTAGGAGGTATCAGGCTTTATTCAGAGTACTGTTCCAGTGTCCAAATATTCAAATCCCATGCTGAGCCAAAGTCTCTGATCCTTTCTTCTTGGATCTTTCTTGGGTAGTAGCTAAATGAAAAGCTTCACCCAGTTCTGCTAAAGCAGTTCCCTCCTACCCTTTGCTGAGAATCATTTTAGCTGAGATTGTTGCTGTGATCAGTTAATTAAGCCAGACAGAAGCATGCAGAGAGCCAAGGCGTGATTCTCACTTGTAGAATCTAGGTCTTGAGAAGAAAAATGTTACCATGTGGTACTATCTTGCCACTTGGAAATAGGTAATTGTGCTTGAACACTATTTCACCATGGAGGGGGCTCTGTAAGAGAATTCCAAACCTTCCTAATGGAAACAAGGACAGATCACAAACAAGGTAACTAAAGTAGTTGCTTGATTGATTATATTAATGCCCAGAAGGGAATATGTCCATTACATTTTTTTCAGTGGCTTTCTATTGTAACTCGCCCTCATTTAACAATGATGCATATACAAGGAAAGCTAAGGACAATGCAAGTTGGGGGAGGGAAATAATTGTCCTTAAGCAATGTCCTTTTGCTTTCAGACTAGCTGGGATTGTTTTCCCTCTCTCTTAGAAACCCCTATGTATAGCCGGTGAGCAGGGCTGGCTGCTTGGTTTGAATTTCTCTTTGTCTCTTTACTGTGACAAAAAAGACCTCAGCTTGTAAGCAAACTGCAAAGCCTTGCGCAAGGATGTGTTCTGAAGGACAGGAACAGCTGAGCGTTCTGCAGACTCTACAGTTTTGCTAGTTAGTGTTGTCTCCAGGCTGATTTTGCTTACAGTTATATCTATGTGATTTATCTGCATATCCCATTTTATAAATTATTCCAAAGAGGAATCAGTATAATGCTACTCTTCAAATTTCCCTCTCCCTCTCTCCAAGATGAAGAAATTGTCTCTCCAAAACCACATTACCAGGGCTTTCTTCTTGTCCTTTCTCTCTTAGTCTCCTTTTTTTCTTTCTCACTTCCTTCCCTTTCCCTTTCCCTTTCCCTTTCCCTTTCCCTTTCCCTTTCCC
>VZZY01021079.1:507430-519336 GCA_013400335.1 Eurystomus gularis | reverse complement strand
TGTTCTACCCCCACCTTTTCTTTTGTTCTTTCTTTCATTCTTTCTCTTGCTCCCTTCTCCCCTCTCTCCCCTCCTTTCCCTTCCTTCCTTCCTTCCTTCCTTCCTTCCTTCCTTCCTTCCTTCCTTTCCTTCCCTTCCTTCCCTTCCTTTCTTTTTCTTTTTCTTTCTTTCTCTTTCTCTTTCTGTCTTTCTTTCTCTCTTTCTTCCTTTCCTTCCTTTCTTCCTTCTTGCCTCCCTCCCTCCCTTCCTTCGTTCCTTCTTTCTCTTTCTTCCTTTCTTTCTTGGTCTTTCTTTATTTTCCCTCCCTTCTTTCCTTTTCTTCCTTTTTTCACTTTCTTTCTAAGTCTCTCTGCTTCTTTGTATTTCATTTTTGCCTTCCTTCTTATTCTCTCCCGCTTCTCTTGTTCTGTCTCATTCTGCCTTTCTCTCTTTCTCATTCTTTCTCTTGTTCTGTTTTTTATTCTTTCTGAAAGTCGCTACATTCTTATGGAGGGAACAAATAACCTTTATGTTTTGTTTACTGCTTTCTGAAACACTTTGTATGAAGAGAGCTCATGATTTAAATGCCTGTCTTGCTGATGGATCGTTTGACCTTATGTGAGTTTAACAAATCACTCATCAGCATAATCTGGAACAGGATTGGGCCCCCAATATGGGTTTCAGTTCTGACTGCCTAGTCTGCATGAAAGCAAACAAGAAAAGACTCATCAATCTACTTATTTGTCTGACTAAAACTTTTACATCAAAGAAAGCTTGAACAGTTTCTGAACTGCAGACTTTTTGAGGAGAAAATGACAAGTCTAGAAGCTAATACCAACAGGTTTCTGAAAAGGCATTGCTTCATAGTACAGCTAGATGTTTCTTTGTAGCATCCAGAAAGTTATATTTGACTGCTGCTATTTAGTGAGAACCGACAGTGTGCTTCATGCTGTTTGAGAGGCAAATGAAACTTCAGGGCCTCCTACCAGGATCCTGTTTCTTATTTCTGAAAAGCTGACTATGCTTTAATTGTGGTCTGGAAGTTAATGCTATTTCAGAATTGTCTTCTTAATTCCCATCATTCCTATTCTGCAGATGTAGAAAATCTCCCTCTTTACTATATTGCCCATGACTCTCTTCATTACCATCCGCTAAAATCCAAAATCTGTTATGAGCTCACTGCTAATTTCAACTTTCTTTCCTTTTGTTGGGGAAAAAAAAATGCTGCCAACCCACAACAGAAAACAACCCATCTGTGTAGCTACTGAACAATTTACCCAGCTGTAATAAAGAACTCCTTTCAGAGACATAAGTCAATACTTCTGCTTAGGTCAGCCAAGAGGAATTGTTTTTTCTTGGGTACAGCCTATACCCGTCTCTTCTTTCCAAAGGAAAACAGCTTTCACCAGGCAAGATGATACTCTGCCTGCCAGAAAAACCTGTGGTGTCTGAAAAATTAAAGCTGTCGTTAATAAAAACCTGCAGTATAAGTGTTCTTTCTCTATTAGCCAGCTATGTAGTATTAAAGTGTTCAGAAAAGAGTATTTCATAGTATTATGAAAACAGTAATTTTCTAAAAAAGTGCCCTCATTTTTAATTTCATCTATTCTTTGTCCCTTTTTCTAATAGCTGTGCACAGCATGGAAGTAACTGGAGTATATGGATTTTCCCTCTCTGTTTTTAAAGGAATTTAAATTATAGACTGAAACTGATTAGTAATAATGACATCACATAATTAGAACAAAATAAATTTTTAGCAAAAGCTCAGCTTACTAAGATATGAGTAAACAATTCTATGGGTAGTAAGTATGTTTAGCATTGTTTACCAGGGAAGCATTAAAGCTGGCGAGCCCTGCTCTCCCTTCCCAATGCTATAGTGGGCTGTTGCGCACCCAGTTTCCATCATCTTTGCAATGGCCACACCAGTACACACTCCCAGTGGCTTGGAAGTGATGTCTGAACGTGCAAGGCAGAAAAAGAGTGGCAGATTTTGAAGAGGGGCTATATATCATGAAGGCCTGGAGGGACAGGTATTTTACACCATCTCTTTGAAAGCACACATGTACACACACACTCATATTATCACAACTAACTGTTACGATGCATCTGCCAGTTACTTCTGCAGGTACTCAACAACCCACTAAATGAGTTGCCTACTCATTTGCAGTAGTCGAACAGGACTGAAGCTGTTGGCAGTGCCTGCATCAAAACTGAAACATGATGAAAGGGTTTGTGTTGTGTGTACTGAACGGGGGCAGACCTGCATCATGCTCATTTGTTGTCCAGCAAATGCTACTTCCTGACACTGTGACAGGTTTACAGGGGCAGGTCTCTTTCTTCTCTGTGTCGAGCAGTAAGCCCAGCCAAGTCTGCCGCTCTTCTGTTAAATATGTACGTGTGACCAACTGTCAAATCTCAGGAAATTCTATGGAGCTAGCTTTGCGGTTAAAAATAGAGCTGATAGGGTGGGTGGGAGAAGAGCACGTTCAGAAATCTGGCTTTGTGTTCTTTGCCAAACAGTTGCCCTCTCTTTCAGGTGGATTTTGCTAAAATCTCACTGTATGGGAAATGAGGGCTTGGGAAAACCTGACCCCAAGTTCCTTCAAAACTGTGGTCTTCTGAGATGGTAAACTGTGTGATTAAGTTGCACAGCTAATTGGATAATTTGATCTACACTCCTAAGGTGCTTATTTGTCCTGCATACAATCATTAGAGTCAGTACTGAGGTCCAGTCAGTAAAGTTACTTCTCAAGCTTTTGCAAACAGATTTGAGGACCCTGCAGGTGCATCAAGCAGAGCTTCCCTGCAGACCAGAGCTGCAGGGAACCCGAGCACTTGTTCCTTTCTACATTGAACTAATAACTCTTGTCTCTGCCCTTTTTAGGTAAATCCAACCACACCATATCAGGGGGCTTCTAAGTCCACATTGTGCTGCTCTGTATGGTATTGCCATCACACAGGGAGGACCTGCTGTATGCACACTGCGCTGTGTGCTATGGAAATGTTTGAAGTGGCTGAGGTCCAGGGGCAGTAAAATCCTCTACTGCAGTCACTACTTGGGACAGCAAAAAGGATTTCTGTGGGAAATCCTTGCAGCTGTAGATATGGTTGATCAGGGCTCTGGAAGAAAGTCCATTTCAGTGGCTGCTCGCTTGTATTTAAAAGAATGAGTCTTTAGCAAACTAGTCTCTTATAATATGGCCCAGTTTGAGTACCTATATATACTTCATGTAAAGTTATATTTGAAAATCATATAAAAGATTATGCTAAAAAAAAACAGTGAGGGAATATTAGGGACTTTGTTAGATACGGAACCAAAATTCACAGCCTCTCAAACTAGAAAGTTGAATCTGCTTGATCATCTTGGCTCACAAATTGACTTGTTAGCCCAATGGAAGTTACTGTATTTACTAAATTCTCTGGTTTTTTTATAGGAAGTAATCTGCCAACATTTTCCTTTCATTTGTGTTCATCCAAATTTGAGTTTGCAATAGGTCATGTTTTGTTTGTGATGGTGAGCTTCAAGAAGGCTGAGGAAAACAAAGTATTGACAATTCATCTGAATTTTAGAAATGTTTTGTGCTTCAGAACTGATGTATAAATCTTGCAAGGTGAAGCTTTGTTCTTAACATTCAGCGTGCCTCATGATGACATGATTAAAAAAAACAACCAAACATTTTTTCTAGTGATTATTCTATGCTTCTGCAGAGGCAGCTTCAGAAACGAAAGCACAATGCAGCAAATGCTAAATATAGACTCAAGTAAAATGATTGGTAGTTTTGGTTTTACACAGCTCAGTTTTCTTATCTCTGTGCAAGGGAGACTGGTTTACTCAAACTGAAATATATAAGCTCAAGGATATATAGCACTGAGTAGATGCTATTGTTTGATATTAGAGTTTGTTACATACTTCTAGGGTTTTAGATCTTTCAGATTACTTCAGAGGTCTATTAGAGTCAACTTTTAGAGGTCACATTTTTATGCTTTTAATGTATGTGTTCTTGCATATCGGTAACATCTGAAAGCAGTAACATAAAAATGCAGCAAATGTGGTTTTGGAGTATGTGATTCAATTTATCATTTTAAAAATTTGTTCTTGAGTTCTACCCTGAGTACACAGCTTTCTTGTGTTTTTAATCTAAGTTTTGTGAGTTTATCCTTGCAGCAATTAACTTCAAACATAAAAGCAAAAGACAAGTAATATTTGCATGTATTTAAATTTTCTTTGTTATAGCTGTCTACTTCCTTTTCATTTCTTTCTCCTTTTTCTCTTCTGTCTTTTAACCATAATGACTGTGCTAAGTAAAGATCTCATCATGGTGACTGCTGGGGATGTGTTCCAGCAGGGCCAACATTGTGAAAGGCTCCTGTAATGTAAGCTCAGTGGTGTCTTCGAGCAAGGACTTCCCATAATGAGTTGACTTCATGGAACATTTGCTGGAGTAGTTTGCAGATGGGCATCTGGTATATGACTGCCTCCTGCACTTTTTAATTGCATATTTATTGTTATTCATTTTAGCTTCCTGCCCTGCCTGTCATGTCCTGTTTCTGTATATTTTTTGCTCTTTGTAATTTTCACATTTGGAGCATAAACATAATGTTGCTTTGTAAGGATACAGCCAGTTGTGAACTTTTAGATAAGCTATTTATCTCTTCCCATTAATGCATTTTGTTTGGGTGTTTCAAGCTACTTACCTTGTGAACAGATGTCAATCATATTCCTTCAGAAGCTAGGAGGATGTTCCCGTGTTCTGGATTGACTTTCTGATGCTTTGCTCAGAAGATAGTAATGCTGAGAACTAAATGGTCCAAGTATAGAGCATATTTGTACTTTACTGCCCTGCATTAGCCAGAAAACTGGATTTATGTTTCTTCAATCGGATTTTAATTGATTTAACCAGATACTCTTATTTGAGGTATTAGAATGGTACATCGATGCAGTACATACTGTGAAATTCTTAAACTACAGGATTTCTAAATTAGTGGGACAGTCTCCAACATTTTAAGCAGCAATACTTAAACTTCTATGCTTCTTTTTTTCACAATGTGCATTTAAAATTGCATGCTAACTTAGAAGCTCAATTTCTTGTTTTCTCTATGACCAAAGATCAGGTTGCATGTTTACTAAAATGCCTCCAGATCAATTTGGTCACCCAAGCATTGCGTTAAAAGTAGAATGCTAGAGAACAAACTCACAGCCAAGCCAGAGTCACAAAGTTGCTTTTAATAAACACTCTCGTCTGCGTTAATTTTAAGTTGAAGGCAAAACAATCCAAGGATACTATGGTGAATTCATACGTATGTCATATACTAACCCTGAGGTCTTGTGAAACAAATCTGGTGGGCACTGTGGTCAGTACAAACTGGCACAGAATCTTTTTTTCATTTCAATCATTTTCTGCCTTCTAGGGCGAACCAGGCTTGTCTAAAAAAGTGTGTGCTAATATCTGTGTTTATTAGTTTAGTGTGAGAATGCTATTAAAAAGACTGAAGGATATGAAGCACAAGATAAAAGCAAATTGTGCTTTGCAGTCTCAGGCATAACAAAACCAGAGTGTTTTCTACGGCTGCCTGTCCTGCACTCTGGGAAGTTCCCACCAGAGCCCTGACGGACAGCTGCTGGCCCTCAGGCACTGTACTGGGAGCAGGCTGGTTCCAAGACATCTGTAGGAGGTGTGGTGAGTGCCTCTGGAAGTGTCCTTTTAAGTGTCCTTTTAAATCCTGGATTTTATTCTACCAGCGTAGAATACTCTGTGATTTTAGATGTTGACCTCTCACTGCTCAGAGAAAACTATTATAATACTGACACATTATTATGATATATAGTAGTGAATTATTGTAGAATCAATGTCAGTACTTTTTGTAGAATAAAAGTCAATGGAGAAAAAAATTGGGTGGAGAGCTTTGTAACGTTAATCGTGTTTATAGTTAAAGTATGAAATAAATATTTCCATCCGACTTTACGTATGGGCATATGACAGCACTGAGCTGACTAAACTGAGCACTGGCATAGCTCCATTGACTTTACTGAAATTTCATCCCTTTGCAGCAATACTAGGTTTAGCTCAAACACAAGTGAGCAGATAATTTTCTGACTGGTAATGTTCATAGGTTGTATGTCTGACTTGGAGTAAACAAACTATGTATTTCAGTCTATAAGCAGATAATTATGTCCATTTGAAAGACATTTCCATTTCCAAGTATTCATACAATGCTGTAGGGCTGGCTGGCTGTGCTCCAGTGTTTTTGGCCTTCCTGTATACAATCACTTTAGTTTTAAATTCTGTATTTCTCAGAAGTTTTAAAATTCGGTGGGGATGTTTCTTGCAAAAGGAAAACAGGATTTATTGCTTTCCGCACCAAGGTGGAGATGGAGCAGGGAACCTCACTGCACGGTCTGATCCTTTGTTTCAGTGACTGCATACAAGGGCGTGCTTTTTTGATTAACCTTTGAAGCTGGTAGGTTTTAGACAGGTCAGGCTAAATGCTGCTCTTTGCTTATAATATGGCAGTTACTTCACTTTTGAGGTGGAATTTAACCTACATAAAGAAGCTTAAAATATCTGCAAATTATCATATAGCAGTATCATGCAGTGCTTTATCCCCCTGCACGCGTTTATCTCTGTATAACACAAAGTCAAATGAGATGGCCTTGAAGTAACATGTTAACTGTAAAAATCCAAGCATTGCCAGTGGCATTCGGATCAAAAACCTGAACTGCAGCACTGCTGAGGTTTCTTAGGCTTGAGCATAAGTTTTAGCACAGAAAATGAAATACAAAAAGTTCAGTATTTTGATAATTCCAAATCAAAAGAGTTTTGATATAGCCATTTTGAAACTGAATTGTATCCACTGGGTCTGATGACTGGTAGCACAGTTATCTCATGCCTTCATTTTCTTCCTTTGGCTGGTCTTTCTCTCTGAAGAATACCAAAGAATACTACCAAGTACCAAATTATCACTTTTTATTAATTATTGTGACAAAGCCTCTAGGCTGCAACAGGTCCCAAATATGGCCTCCATCAGATGTTTCCGCATCGTAACAGATGTAGAATATCACCAAGAGGTCTCTGTCCTCTCAAGAGGATTTACAACTTGCTATCTCTTTTTGTCTTAGACCTACTGAGAAAAAAAAAAGGGTAGGTCCTGCTAAAATCAGATAAAGTGTTCATAGGAAGTGAAGGTGGCTCAAGCGGGCTCAAGAATAAGAGAACTGGAGAAGCTGTAAAGAAGTCATGCAACGTGAGTAGGAGAAACAATTACAAAAATATATTTTTGTTGAAGTGTTATGTCCTGAAAGGAAGTTACGTATGTCAGTGAGTCCCACCAGGGTTAGGGGAAGAGGCTTGCTTCTCCAGGACAGGCAGCCTGGCTCTTAAGTGTGTTAGGAGACAACCTGGGAGAAGAAGGCCTGCCTGCAGCCTGTAGCTTTTGCATATTCTCTGCATCCCCTCACAAGTAATTTGTTTCCCCTTCTTTCCCACTGCCTTTGGAAGATGAGTGAATGGAGAAAAGGGAAGGTAGAATAGCAGAACCCAAGATTTTCTCCTTGAGAAAAACACACCTGGGAAATTCCTGATTATCTTCACAAGTGGCTGCTTGGATGTCACTGGATCCCACCTCTGCATATGTTCATCTTTCTGTGGTATCAGAGCTGATGACATGGAGCTGATTTAAATCACAGATTCACAGAATGGTTCAGGTTGGAAGGGATCTTAAAGACCATTTAGTTACAACCACCCTGCCATGGGCAGGGGCACCTTCCACTAGACCAGCTTGCACAAGGCCCCATCCAACCCGGTCTTGAACACACCCAGCAATGGACCATCCACAACTTCCAGGGGCAACCTGTTCCAGTGCCTCACCACCCTCATAGTGAAGAACTTAGAAGTCTCTTAGACTTATTTTAAAATCATATGGCAAAAAAAAAGTTGTTTGCCCTGCCCACCATTAACAAACCACGTAAAATCCCTGACTCCCAAGGGTCTTCTAGCAATGATGTAAATAATTTCTCAGGCGAAAATCTGTTTCTGAAACCTGGAACATTAAGAAAAATAGGAAATTTCAGGAGGCTGGTAATAAACCATAGCTATGGTAACAACAGCCTGCTTAGTTTTATTCTCTCCCACGGTATAAGCTGTTACTGAAAGTGCAGCTCAAAGCAGATTCAAATCGGTATCCATTTGTGTTCCTTTGTGAAAGACATGCACTCACATTTGCTTGTAGAAAAGGCAAAAATAAAAACATTGTATACACCGTGTTATTTCACGATGTCTGCTTTGCAGATATTGGGTGACACAGTTTATTGTTCGTGTAATCGTGGCACGCAATGTACTTTTAGAGGAACATTTCAGTCTTTTGTAGGCCAACCTGCCCCTACCAGCAGGGATACAGTTTATTAGGTAAGCTAATCTGTTCTTAATTATAATACCACCCAATACAGTTTAACATCTTGCTTTGTAACATACATAGTTTGGGGTTTTTTTTGCAAAACAGGAGGAATTGCTCTAAGGCTTCTTAAAGGCTGCTTAGACTTTGCTAGGACACAGTGTTCAACTGAAAAAAGTTGTGGGTGGAGGAAAAGGATTTCTGTACTTAGTGAGGAGACTTAATTAACTGAAAAATTAAGATTTTAATTTCAAAGTCATTTATGACATAGATGTGCTTGCAGAAATGCTGTTGTTGCTTTTTGATAGAATGCACACATGCCTGATATCGTAATTAGATAGAGGAAATAGTCTGCGTTCTCTCTCTTAGAACAATGTTAAGCTATTTAGCGTTCAGGTTTTTAATAATATTTTAATTCTATTAAATGTGAAAGCAAGTGTGTAGAATAAATATTGAATGCATTTCTGGCTTTAATCAAAGAAAAATGCTTCTCTCAGTGGTTATGCTTCAGCTTAATCCCTTTTAGATCATTATGGTTTTACCCAAGGAAAAAAAAAAAGGATGTGATTTCTGAACCTGGAAATGGATCACAAACCCTTGGGTAAGATGTGCTGCAGTTGGCATTAATGAGACAGCAGCTGCCCAGTACCAATGCTTGAGCTGTTACTTTCTATTGTTAATTTTCTTTGTTGATTCTGCCAAGAGGGTGGAGTTTGTGTCAGAAGAAGGTGGGGAGAAGGCTTTTCAGACAATATGAACTAGACTCCATTCATTGTCTGGAGTATCACATTTCACAATAATAATCTGGAGACGTGGGCTGTTTCCACTTACCCTTGACTGACGTGTAAGGTTACATGAGTTTTCCCTCCTACCACGCTGCCATTCTCTATGAATATTGAGACCTTCGTACCCCTCTCGAGCAGGTCAGTACTGGAACACAGTTTGCCATGCTTCTTGCTGTTATCAACCTGAGAGAAGTAAGAGATAGTGAGCAAGTCATCTTAGTGTAGGCAGGCTCCATTAGGCACAGAGGGACAAATGCACCCAGAATGGACTGGAGCCAGTACTACTCACCACCTCTGCATGGTTGAGCCTTGTAGGTGGGACAACAGAGACTCGTGAAGAGGGCCTTAAGATGTCCTCAGGGCCCACTGCATGACCAAGTCGAGGTCCATGTGAAAGCAGGGGCTTTCACGTTAAACAGCAGCATCAGTAAACAGCACAAACTCATCTCTGCAGGAAGCCCAAGCCAGTTAGCACACTTTCAAGAGATTTCTGAAAACCTAAAACAAATAGTGCTCCCGGTCTAGAACTGTGTACACAAGCAGATTGCAGATGTAAAACATTGCTGGGTAGTGAATAAAGCATTAACAAGCTGAATTTATTTATAGAGTGAAACTACTGGCTTCAGTTTGGCCTGGTTTCCAGACAGATACACTGAGGTTATTCATAGCAAAAAAGCTTTACTAATTACATTGTTTCTATAAAAATAACTTAAAATCCAATCAAAAGGATGAATTCAGGTTCTGTTATCTGACTGGTGAAATTTAAATGTGTTTTTTTCTTTCTGCCCTGAGCATTAGCACTGTCAAAGCACAGATAACCCAGTGGGGACACCTTGGAAGACATGGCGTGCCTGTCAGAGATGATTCAGCCAGACTACCTGTTTGTATTTTGCCACCCTCATTTTAGCCTTTCTCTCTGCTTTTTTCCTCTGTTTATGAGTAGACAGGAGATAGGAAATTGTAAAGCTTCCATGAATGTCAATACCAAGGTACAGAAAAGCACTGCAGTGACATTTTATTAGGAGACAGAAGAACTGTTATCACACCTTTTCCAGGCACGCAGCTTTCTGGGGTCGTGGCTTGCATCTGGATTCTTGCAGTGCATTACAGGCCATGTCACAAACTCCAGAACTCTGCAGTGATGAGGTAATTTTTCTTCTTGCCTGCTGCCAGGTGCCCTCCCCTTCTTGACATTCAGCTTCCTCACAGCTCACCGCGTTCGCCCATGAACGTCTAAGTACACATGCTTATCCAACAAAATAGTATGCGACAAACGCCACATACAGACAAGTCCTTTAAATAGGTCTCGAACTAAGCTGTTTACAGGTTTTTTGGTCTTGAGTGTTTTGCAAGATACTTTAGCTTTTGTTCTTCCTTCTCATATTCATGTTTACCTACCATGCTCTCTCTCACAAACATTCTTCAATATGGAAGTTGGCTTCAGGGCTGAAGGGGTGGACAATTTCACTGAGGTGTTACGAACAATAATTTAGTTTCCTGCATTGGTCTTCTATTGTAAGCCAGTATTTGTGGCTTCTTGAAAATGATTCCAACCTTTTATCACTCAGAGGACCTCTAGCAACAGTCTGAAGGTTTTGACGGGATCTCTTGGAGTTTTAGGATTTGTTTTTTTTCAAGCCCGTGTTTCTACAGGTCTACCTACAGAAGACCTAGTGACAGTTATGGTCCATAGTTAGAACAAGCTAGTGAGGAATGCACATTGTGTCAGGTCTTCAGTGAGTACATTAGGGCTTCATACGTATAAGAAAGAGGGCAAAATAACAATATGCAGAAGCATTTCTACATGCTCGTGCTGGTACTTCTGAGGCCTCTCTTTTACTGCCTACATTATGAATACCTAGCTAGGCATGAATAAAATATGACTTGTGCCGAAATATAACATATAATTTTCCAAAGAGATAAAAGCTATTCTGTGATCACCAGATACTAATTAAAAATGCATCGGGTCACCAGGAAGTGGTTGAACACAGATTTTATTTATTGACCATGAATGTTTCCACCGGAACCCAGAACTGCTCCTTTTTCACCCCACCTCCCTAAGCTGCCATGTCCATCATACTCTGCAATGCTGTCCAGGGCTTTGCTTTTCTTAACCTAGTGGCGGTGAGTTCTATAATTTTGGGATGGTTACAGTGAAGTTAGAAGCTGTCCAAGTATCTTCTCCTTCTGTGTTCTTGGGGACACTTGTTCAGGTGGTGGTCTACAAATGGGGACCACCGGGCTGCAGTTGCAGACAACCGCAATACGAAGGCTGCTGTTGCAGAATTCTCTCTGGAAGCATTCGGAGCAGACTCACAGCAGCCGGGGACGGGGGGACGCCTCTTACTGGGTTTGAATTATTGCTGACGAGAGCATTTCGTCTCCCGTCCTGTGGCTTAGACTTTATGATGATACTGAGGATCTTGCGGTGGAACTGATCGTTCAAATGAACGTTACGATTCTTCTTTCTTTCCGCTTACTAAAACAAAAAAAGTACAGGAAAATCGTGATTTTATTATACACTGTACCAAGTCTGCATGCGCCAGCCTCGGGTGTTTCAAACGCCGCGATTCCGGAGCCTGGCATCTCCCTGTGCCAGCTGCCGTGACACCACGTCCAGCGCTCCCCAGGGAGCGCGTTCCCTGACGGCGGTTACGGGCCGTTGCCACCCGGCCCCTGCCCCCGGCCCAGGTTAGCGGGCAGGACGCGCAGGTCCCGCCGGGGCTCCCCCCGGCCCGGGCAGCCCCAGGGGCA